>CAVNYN010287059.1:1684-67043 GCA_963692815.1 Nyctanthes arbor-tristis
GATAAGAAAACCAATTGTATTATCAATTATGCACAAAGAAGAAGGGGGGACAAAACTGGGAAAGCAAAAAAATGGTTTCTCATAAGCCCTATTGCAGTATCTTTAGAGTGATTATGTTGAGACCACACTTTTAACTAACTGCACCACAACATGATTGCATTTAATTTCCTTATTTTTTCAAAAAATTTTTACATATGCATCATTAACTTATTCTCTGTCCAATTTTTTATTTTTAATCTTTCATTAACTGTGACATTTTGTATCGTATAATCTTCTAATTAAAAAAAATTTGATGGGTTGATTTTAAAAAATTCATTGTTAGAACTTTCTAATATTTTTGAGTAGATACAAAAGTAATATTTCTATTAAGTAAAACTACATATTTTGCTAGTTTCGAAGCACAAAAACAATCTATTTGTCTTTTTTTTTTTCTTTTTGGGAACATATAGCCATTATTAAGATTATTATGAGGTGAAAATGAAACGATCAACTCGAGAAAAAATATGACAAAAACTGTTAGGGGTATAAATATTACAATTAATAAAAATTGGAGTTCTTCCAGAGTTAGTTGCCCCACTAGTTTACAAGGAGGAATCACTCCTGATCATTTGTGACGACATTAGACCTCCCTCAGAGAGGTTCCAAGGACGGCAAATGTTACCATTTGGTCATTTGCTTGACACATGATTAGTAAGAAATTCAATTAAAGTTGTATATATTTTGAAATATAAAACATCACGTTGCCCAAAATCCAGAAGTCCAATAAATTGTGCGAGTTCACCAAATTTGAGACTAGGTTAGCAACAAGATCCACAGACAACGCGGATTTTCGATGGTGTCGGACACCATAGAAATAGAGGGTGAGTAGGAAAGAAGTTGACCTCATTCCTCCCACCTTTCCCCCCAAATTTAGCTGGGCCTGCAATTTTGAAAAAAGAAAAAAAATCCAAAAAACCCATTGACGCACCCACCCCAAAATATTTTGTTGGCAAACTTAATAAAATTTTATTTAAAAACTCATCAATAAGTTTAATCTATGAATAATTCTAGTTAGATAAAAAAATAGACAAAAAGAGTGATAAAATCGACATGTGTCTTACGTGGTTAGCATTGATGTAAAAGTAAAAATTGCGAATCGTGTATACCGGTCCAAATCTCCCTCTTGTACATATATTAAAAAAAATGAACTTAATTTAATTTCCAAATACATATTCTACATTAAAAAATTAAAAAAACATTCATCTTCTCATTTTTTCAGAATTTTTATTTATTTTCTAACTTCAGATATTCTATGGAGTCTATTGGACACTATGTATGGTGTCTAAAACTTAGAAGGGAAAAAAATCACTTTTGAAATATTCTTACATCCCTGCCGGAGGCTCGCTGGAGCTTCTAACACCACCGGTCAAGCGGCTGCGCACTCAGGTCAAAGGGGGCGAGCGAGAGTGAGCGAGAGGGCGAGCGAGAGAGAGGGCGCAAAATGTAGGACGAATTAGGGCCTCCGCCGTTCACCGGAGCTCCTTCTCAGTGGGAAAGTTTGCTAGTTGGGGGTTGAAGAGAGAGAGAGAGAGGGGACGGGTGGGGGAGAGGAGTTGGGAGCTTTGGGGTTGCCTCGACAGATTAGGGATTCAAATTCAGAAATTTTGAAATTTTTTTTTTTAAACTTTCCCAGTGAACGGCTACGTCAGCTGCCACATGGGCCTCTTATGGTGTAACATCATGAGACTCTCATGGGTGAACAAAAATGATCTTTCTAATGCGGCCTTCATTGTTTTATCTTGGGTTTTAAGAGTTATTCATTGTAAGTTCAAATCAAACCATATGCTTTTTACACCAATTATAGTCTGATTCTGTAAATTTCGCATCATTTAGGTTTTGTCTACAATAATTTGGTATCTCCATGGTAGCCTGGTTTGGGTTAATTAATTTTTATACTTGACAGATTGCTCAAATCCTCAAGAGTTGTACCAACAATTTATTTTAGTGCATCGATAGTTCTGGAGAAATTGCTCCCAACTTCATTGGCATGCATGAAAAAAGTGTGTTAGTACGAAAATCAACATGAAGTGATGATCAAATCGGAAAATGAAAAACTTGTTCTTGATGATATGGCTTTTCCGTTTTAACTCATCTTGGCTATTGATTTTTAATTGCAGGCGCTTGTTCATCTTCATGGCTTGGACTTTTGAGTTTTGATTAGTGCATAGTGCTAGCGACACATTGCGGAACCAACATTGCTCCAAATTACATAATACATTAGATATTGTCTCCTGGAAGCAAGAAATTTAAGGGCTTTGCTATATGATGCATTTCAATTAACTTGTAATTCAGTAGCTCAACGAGGCCTTGTTTGATTTATAGGGATTTCATTTAATTTCCCAAACATTATACACTAGGATTCGATTTTTTATGTGTAACGTTAACTTTTAAGTACACGTAGTTAGTACAGTATTGTCTTAAAAATGAATTCCTCGTTCCTTGGCTGTTTTTAATCCATTTTGAAATTGCATAGTGTATCTTGTTTTTGTCTAATTACCATTTGTAGTTACTTGCAAGATGGTTATATGTTATTGTTAATCAATTTGTTGCCTTCAAGAATTAGGTTCCCGATCCCGGTAATGACTAAAACAAAATATACTTAAACAAGCAGCTAGACCAATCCATAGATATTTAAGAGTAGCTAGCACCACAATTTCTCCCAAATAAAAGACAACCTTGATCAATCAAATGTTACATATGGCTGCCAATCTACATCATATTTCACTAAGATAATGGCATGAAATATTTACAAGACACGGCTAGTTACTGTTTGGTTCATCATGATACAACATTAAAGTAAATATAAGATTGCTAATTGCTTCGGTCTCCCTGCTTGCCTTTACTGTAGGAATCGTCATCTTTAATGTAGTCTTTCCCCCCTTGGCAATTGTCGTGTGCTCAAACAATTCAATCAATCTTTCTGCCTGCTTGGTCATGACATTTATGCTCACTGCTCAGTATAGAATAAGCTTAGAATCTAAGATAAACTTTCAAGCTTGGACAACTAGCCAAATCACAACTACTTTCACTAAACCAATTGCATATAAAACAATAACAAAAATAAATCTAAAGGAAAAGTGTCAAGTAGTAGCCTACTAAAAAATCAACTCATGAGCTATTAGCAAAAACTCATACATACATAATGCAAAGAAAAAAAAGGCGCAAACAAAATTCAAGATGAGAAAATTTAAGTGAGTTAAAGGAAAATTGAGTAAATTATTTCTCTGACCAATGCTTTGACGACAGAGGTGTTTTACAGATAATTGATAGCAAGTTTTTTTGAGAACAAATTGCAGTCATTTGTATCTAGATAAATTTGTCAAAGTAGAATAGTATACACTGGTGGCAGGGCATTGGAAGGATTATTATCCTATAAAGGCTAAATTAAATCTCTATGAAATTTGTTAAAAGCTATTTGACGTTTTAATTTTTCTTCTTTTTTTAAGAAAATGTAAGTAAATATTGATGTATAAAATTCAAGTACACATGATTACTTAATTCTATTCTCTTTGGAAATTCATGTACATAAGTACATAACAATAACAATGCATTGTTCAAAAAACAATTATAACAATGCAAGTTTTCCAGTTTCCAGTACTCTATTCAAAAAACAATTACAACAAATAATCCAACAACATAATCAATTAACTGCTTCACCTTTTCCAGTACTCTTTTTGCCTCGGTTTTGTCTCTAATCAAACTTTATTAACTTTTGGTGCTATTACTGGGAGGGAGGAGTAGTAATTAAACAGTTGACGGGAGGCTAATCTGCTCGCTATAATCATGCATTGGTTAGGGATTTTCCAGATATTATTATTGACTTTGGAATGTAACTCTTAATCTGACAGCTTCCACTTATCTTCTAATTGTAGTTTCATTATGGTTAAAAAAAAAAAAAGGCAACATAATTTAATTCCAGCATAAAGGACGAATAATGGAGGAACAATAGCTTATGATAATATAAACCTAAATAACAGGAACAGGAACAGCGACAACATACTAATGGAAGAGCAAGAATACTAGAGGAACAATAATTGCCCAAACAATACTTACTGAGCTGTTTCAGGCTTGACCACCGAGGCGAAAATAACTCGACCGAGACGAATCACCAAGATGAAATTCCACGTGGATTCGAAAAATTTCGAGACAAAGAGATGCGAGGACCGACCAACGACCGACCTAATGATGTTCACCAGACGATGGAATGAATCGCGATGACCGGAGATCGCAAACGGAGTTTGAACGGCTGTATTAGAATCACGTATCCCTTTTGTCTTTCATGGCTGGGACTTGGGAGAGAATGGAGTCTACAAAGCGTGTGCGTGCAGAAGATTGAGAAATGCGTCTGTGTGCATTGAGAAATGCGTCTGTGTGCAGAAGATTGAGGTGTGCAACTTTGACCGAGATATTGGCTGAACATCATTAAGGGCATATTGGTCTTTTACTATTTTATGTAACCGCTTTTGTGGCCCATTCACTACTAATAGTGTTTTCGGAGTTTGTTGGGGATTTGGGTTTAGAATGAGCGGTTGGGTAAGCCTTTGACCGAGATAATAATTTTTCTCTCTTTAAGGGCAGTTGGGTAATTTCCTCCTATTATGTACAAGAGTTTGTAGCTCGTAGTCTACTAATAGGTTTTTCCCAATAAACAAAGGAAAGTAACAAGTGAAACGTTTCTCAGCCCATGACTATTCTAATCCGTCCTCAACTACATCCACCCACCCACCGTGCCAGAATTTGTGGTTGGCTGGGGCGAAGGTCGACTAATAATTTCCGAGACGGATTTGGTGTAGCTAGCCCAAAATCAATCTTTCCTCCAAGTTTCGAAAACCAAGTTTCATCTTTCTTACTCATCTTTGACATAGATAACCCAATAGTATCTACTTTCATTACCAGAGTGCAATTCCAATTGGATAAAGAAATTATAAGATCAGTTCAATCGGTAAAGGGCATCCGGCACCGGGTTGGGAGTAGGGTCTATCACGCCTCACATGTGACACGTCGGGAACGGCTGCACGCGGGCAAGGCCGAGAAGCACGAGAGGGCCTAGAGGGAGGCACATGGGCATGGCCGAAGGGAGAACTGGCATACGAGACGCGTATGGAAAGAGACATGAGCACATGGCTAAGAGGGACGGCCACAAGGAAGGCAGCACACGGGCATAGCCGAGGTGCACGAGGGATACGTGATGGTATCGGAGAAAGAAGTGGGCTTGGGCCGAGGCAGAACCGGGCGCACTGGTGCCTTACAGTAGGTGACATGCGGGAACGGCCGAGAAGAATGATCGCGAGGACTGCAGACCCGGAAGAGTGTGGAACATACTAGAAGCTTGATGGATATGCTAGACGGGGAGCGTTCCGGAAGATTCCAAGGCCGAGCATTGCTGAAAATAGCTAGAACATTGCGGAACATTCTAGAACCCATGTGGAAAGTCCCAGAATATGGAAGAATGTTTTGGGACGTGTCGGAAATCGGCGGGCTGGACCGGGCGGCTCTAGTTGGGCCTAGAACGTTCCGGCCCTTACAAGAATGTTGTACTTATATGTAGATAGTGGTAGAAAGTTCTAGAGAGTCGATCTTAGTCTTTGGATCAAGACGATCTCAACTGTCCGTTTGAGAGGGTGAGATCTATAAATAGGGTAGGGGGCCTCATTTGTGGAGTAGCCTTGGAGCCTTGGGGACTTGGTGAGGACTCTAAGAGTGTATATTCCACAACCGTGTAAACCTCGTTCTCAAGTGTATATAGCTACCCGAGTATGGGTCGTTAGTACCGGTCCGAGATTGAATAAGCCCGAGTTAACATTACACCGCAAGGGCGGAACGAGGGACGACGCTAAGGGCACGATAGGCCGCGATAGGTCGCTGGGTTTTCAGGAATGAATGAGAGAGGAGAGAGTGAAAGCATGAGAAAAATACTGGGGTTTGGGGTGGGTAGGGAGTTGGGGTTGTCAATTTCTCGTGAGATTTTGGTTCCACCAAAATATTGCGAGAAATTGCTTTTTGACCCAAGAACCACCTTTTGTACACGCCCAAGTAATCTAGCCGCTACTAGTAGCGGCATTGGGGGTACCACTATGGCACGCCCGCGGCACCCCTGTTTGTTGAACCGTTGTTGTTTGTTTCCCGCATTCTGAAGTCTTCAAATATATATGCAATCATGTTTTGGAAAGAAAAATGCAAACCTTCCCAGATATCCATTCTCTTCAAGCTTCTCAGCCAATGCATCCAATGATGCGTTTAATGGGTTAACTAGAGATGCTCGTGTGTATGTTCGCAATGGAGGTCAAGAACATCAAGCATATGTAGGTAATGGAGGGCAATAATTTCAAGAAGAAGTTTCTTTCTAGCAACCTTTGGTTTATGAGGTAATTTTTTTTTTAGTTAAATGATTTTTGTAAAGATAATCAAACAATCACTTATAGTTTATTTGGTTTATTTTCTTATAGTTTTTCAGTGAGGGATTATATTTGGAACCGGAGTTACCATCCTTCAGTTGCAGTTGATGGGTGGCAGTTTGGCAGACAACAGTTTCCCCCTGGAAATTAATATGATATTTACATTCAACCTCATAGCATTCCCAATGATCAGATTCAGGGATTTTACCCTTAACAATTTTCTGCCGAAAATCAATATGCTGTCTACATTCAACCTTATGGCATTCTAAATGATCAAATTCAGGGATTTTACCCTTAACAGTATCTGGCTACTGGAAATCAGTATGCTGTCAACATTCAACCTCATGACATTCCCAATGATTAGATTCAGGGATATACCCTCAACAGTATTCGGCCGCTGCAAATCAGTATGCTGTCAACATTCAACCTCATGGCTAGTGCCTTCCTACCCTGAATCTGGGCTATCCTAGAAATAATATTTGCCCGGTAAGTCTGAATTTTACAACTTTGTAACAGAACTCGTTAATAATAGAAATAGAGTGCTGTTTGAATCTTGATAGATTTTGTTTTGCCTTTCAATGAATCTTGATAACATTGTGCATTGTTTGAATCTTGATAGATTTTGTTCTGCCTTTCAATGAATCTTGATAGCTGTAACATCCCGCAAAAAATTTGGACAATCAATTAAGTTATGTGGTTGTTACTTTAATGATAATTGAATAATTACTTTAATTGCAAGGTTACAAAATTGTTACTCAAACGACACCCAAAGAATATAGTTTTTGATTAATATGACTCAAAGCATAACAACTTAATTATAAGGTTACATTAAATATAGGGATTTGTCAAACAAATAAATGAATAGGCAATGGTTAGGCCACATCATCCTCTTTAATATATAGTACTAAAATTGCCAAATTATAAGAGATGTGCAATTTTTGAATGGTGCTAGTTTTGCCAAGATTTAAGACACTTGTTGTTTTTGTAATTTGTAGATTTCAATTGTTATTTAAATATAATTAAATCTAACACTTATAAAAGGGGCAAAGGCAAGGAAATCCACCAAGAATCTCCTCCAAACAATCTATCCATTCCAAAATAAGCTAAATTCGTCCAAAATTAGAAGAGGCCCTAAAACACCAAGCCTAACCCCTTAAAACACTTCATTTGCACTTAAAACAAAACCTTCTCCACATATATATAGAATCTCTACTTAAATAAGACACATTGCTTGTGAAATATTAAAGTTTGAAGGCACTTTTCCACCTAGAGTTGTTCAAAGAATCTTTGTGGCAAAATGTGAGTAACTAATGCTTTGATTTCCTTTTAAGCATTCATTAAGTTTTCATAAAATGAATATGAACTTTTATACATTGTTATGGAAAGAAAGATTGATTTATTGCATTTGTATCGCTAGTTAATACTCTACTCGTCTTGTTTTGCTATGTGTTTTGCTATGTGGGGTCTGCTATGTGGTATTATGACCATGCTATGTGATCTTGGTCATTTTGAATCATTAAATCTTGTGTGCACTACGGGTAGTAGTTTAACTAGCGATAGGGCCCTCTTGTGCATCCAAAAGCTTTGTGCAATTACATGATCTCTTGAACTTGTGGTTGAAAGGGAAGTTTCTTAAACAAAAGGTGAATTAAATGGTTTTGTTACTCACTGAGTACGTTGTACTTACATCCCTTTTCTCTCCAATCTTGTAGATGATTGAACACAAGCTATTTGCCAAGCAAGCCGAGAGTTGGAGCATGCCCGGAGATGGAAGTAGAATTTTGCATGTAGAGGAAACCGGTCTTTGGAGCTATGAGAATATGCTTTGGCCAACATCTCTATGGATATATATATATATATATTTTGGCTTGTCATATGTAAGAAAAGGAAACAATTCGTTCGTTTTGTATATCCCGTCCCCGCTATTCAGATGGAAGCTTTTGTTATGAAATTTAATAAATTCATTAATATTGGGTAAAATGGTGGGGACGTGACAATAACATTGTGCACTGTCTTCTGACAGCATTACAACTCTAGAAGTTGTCTTTGGAGATGGTGGTGTAAATATTCGCACCTTGCTCAGCCACCAATCAGTCCTGAACCAGTTAATGGTCCGTACCGGTACTTTCTGAAGGGTCGCTACATCTATAGGGAAATGTGTCAATTTCCCTATTACTATCAGTGAAGGTATGATGGTTTTCTGAAACCACATTTTTTCCTTTTTCTTGTTTTAAATAGCAGGAATGTGGGTAAGCCAGTCAGTTAAGATATTTTCTTTCTCATATTTTCTTTCTGAACATTATGAAATTGCTCTGGCTGAATGCATAATTAATGAGAAATTCCTCTTACTTTTTCTGGTTTATTCTACTGGTTTGTGAGTTGGTTCTGTGAACTTCCTATGAGCTTTTATTCTTACTGTGTTCTTTTTTGTGGAATCATCCCATTGACCCTAAAACAATTCATTTTAGGGCACCAACCTTCGAGTAGGGCATTAGCATAGCCAATATTGCTGACTTCCAGAAACTACCTGAGAAAGTTTCATATCCACAACAGATAGCTGTAACAGCCACGAGAGTTATCTGGTCATGGTACATTACTGTAATTACTCCTAAGAACTGGAACTTTTTAGTGTGAACGTTGCAATGGCTGGTACAGGAATCTATGAACTTGCGTAAAAAATTATGCACGACTCCTTTAGTGAAGAACAAGCTGTTGTGGCTAAAGAATGATGACGAAAAATAAAGAATGAAGGAAAAATAAGGAAGGAAAACCAATGATACAGCCAACTTAAACGAAAAATAAGGAAGCAACGCAATGAGGTAATGGTAGGGATGCATAACGAGCCGGCCAACTCGGGCGGCCTGTGGCCCGGCCAGTAAAAAGTTAGAGCCCAGCCAGCTCGTTTAAAATGAGCCGAGTCAAGCCGATCCCCAACTTCAGAAGCAAGTCCTAGCCGGGCCGGCCCATTTGGCTAGCCGGGCCAAACGGCATGCCCGTAAGTACTGGCCAAACAGGCCAAAACGGGGCGGCCCGTTAAGGCCAGTGTCAAACTTAGGTAGGGAAAAAAATTAAACTAAGGTAGGAAAAAATTTTAAAAAAAAAATCCGAGCCAGCCCGTCTTGGCTAGGAAAAAGCCCGAGCCAAAGCTCGGGTCGAGCCTAATTATCACTGCCGAGCTTAGTGGGCTTTGGCTCGGGCTTTTTAGGCTTGGTATCAAAAAAGCCCGAGTCGAGCTCGAGCCCAAATTTTGGCGAGCCGAGCGTTGACATGCCTAGGTAATGGATTATTCCTGAAATGGTGGGGTAATGGATTATTCCTCATAAAACTAGGTTTTGTGGTCAAGATAAAACTAGATATTTAAGATTTGGAAGGCGATTGATTTGTGAGGAGAAAGGGACATATTTTCTGGTTTAGTTCATAGACTCCAACACTTGAAAACTTTCACAGTGCCAAGTGTGTCTCAAATCATTGGTCCAACCTTTTCCCCTGAAAGGCCTCCTATTTGTAGATGTCAAAGTTCTTTTAGCTTTTTCAACTGTTTAGAGGCATTTTTAATTATAACAGTTTTCATTTGGTTGCTCTTTTGCATTTTGAAGTTGATCTCTGATATTGCAATTAAATGATTATCAAAATAATGATCAAATTAGTGATAAATGAACTTCTAATTTTATGTGGAATGAGAATCAACATCTTTGTGCATCTACCAAGTTTTCAAATATTTTATGGTAAAGACAACTTGAATGATGTAGTTCTTTTGTTCGTTAAAGGAATTTTGTTGACAACGATTTGTGCTTAGAATGATGTAAAAATGAATTAGATTTTCTAGCCATTGGGCCTATAAAAATCTATGGCATATACAAGTGTGTTGAAGTTGGTTATGTACTTCCATTAATGTATGCTGCAGGTACATTATGTTGTTACTCTTTTATTAATTAATAAATTTGTATGTATGTCAGTATATGTGTTTGATTCAAACATGGAATGTAGATTTAAAATAATGCTATGTTATAGGAATGTTGGTATGTTACTTATTTTTTTACATTAATGATCTATTACCCCATAATTATGCCTTTAATTAGTCATTGTAACATCCCGTGAATTTTCAACTATAAATTATTTACACAATAATTATTTTGCAAATAATTGGAACAAATACGTGAATTCGTCACTATTTGTATTCCAAAACTAAAAGGTTATTATGCAACTAAATGCCTAAATTTAAGATATGACTAATAACCAAGGATTGGATATGCTAGATTTGCCAAATTATTAGGCATGTGCTAGTTTGGTAATTAAAAAAAAAAGATGATTTGCCAAGTATATAAACACTTGTCATTTTTACAAATAGTAATCTTGCTACTTGGGCCAAGTTCTAGGTCACATGACATTTATATAAATAATAAATTTGCTAGACCTTGCCAAGTGTACAAGACACTTGTTACCTTTGCAATTTGTAGATTTCAATGGCTACCTAAATATAATTAAATCTAACAAGCATAAAAAGGCCCCAAGCTAAGGAAGTCCCTCAAGTTACTCCCCAACTCTCCGCCATTCACCCAAAATTCGTCCAACCCCATTGTGGCAAGAAAAACACCAATTAAAACTATCCAAAACACACTTTTTACACTTGAAGTAAAGCCCTATCTATATGTATAAGAACCCCCACCTAAAAGACACATTTTGAAGGCAATCTTTCACGGAGAATTGCTTAAAGAATCCTTGAATCAAAAGGTGAGTAACGTGTGCCTTGACTCCCCCTCTTCGAAGCTCATATCTTTCATAACTCTCTTTGTTATTCAATATTTGAACATAATCGCTTCTCATGCTCCCGTTGTTTTGCTTTGTCATTTGATTATTGATGGTGCACCATTACTTTAGATAAAACATTATTATTGTTCATGGGCAATGGTAGTGGCGCCGTTTACCGTTTGCTTTGCTTTGTGATACTATGGTTTTGCTACGTGGTCTTGGCCATCTTGAATTATTATTTAATTTTTGTGTATTGTATGGCTTACGGGTAGAGGTTAAGCTAGTGGTGGCCCAATTTGTGCTTATGATTGGCTTTCTTGTGGCGTTATGGCCTCATTTCATTCTATCACGAGCCAATGCATATCGTTATTCACTGGGTACTTTGTACTCACCCCCAATTTTCTACAATCCTGTAGATATTGGATTAAATAGCTTTGTGGCCGGATCGTCCCAAAAGTGGAGGAGATACATGTATGTGACCGAGATTTCGGAGCGTGGCCGAGGTTTTATTGTGGGTAGCCCACAATGCGTTTAATAATCAGAGTGCGCAGCGAAAGCGTCTCAATATTTTTGAATTGTATTTGTAAAGTCTCACCCTCGATTTTGAATTGAGATACGTATTTGTAAAAGCTTCTGCTATTGTTGAACTTGGGGGCGTGACAGTCATTACTTTGCGTGCATTGTACATGAGATACTACAGATAATGAATATCAGTTCTTACTTTCATGCACAAGACAATGAGGCTGTGGGATTTGGAAACCAGGAGCTGTATAGAAATGTTTGTGCACAATGACTGGTGAGATGAGTGGTAGTACAAACTGAAATGATCCTTCCGATGATTCAGTGTTGATTCTGGTGCTAAAGGTGGTGCTAGGCTTTTTTTTGGAAAATTTGCATTTTAGTCCCTAAACTTCTTAATTTGTTCTAGATCGGCCCAAGGATATTATTTTATGTTCTTTTAAACCTTAAACTCTATTTTTTCTATATGATTAACCCTTATGTCAATCAAAAAGATTTCTTTTGGCTATTTTGCACCCAAATTAACCCTTGTTGGTTATTATTTAACCTATTTTGTATAAAGTTCAAATAAATTATGTTATTTTAAGTGAATTAGATCTTGAATATTTAGTCAATCGACTTTTGTGAATTTATGGTATATTTGGGTTAGATATGATTTTGATATTTTGATACTTTGGCATTACACATGGTAAAAGAAGTGAAAGTGCGTAGCGGAAGCAATTTATCCGGTTGCACACTGTGCTTTTGATGATAATGATGATGATGATGATAATTATTATTATCACCACATTACTTAGCAAATTTTGAGAACGAAATTCATTTAAGGGCGGTAGATTGTAACATCCCGAAAAAATTTAACAATAAATTAAGCGATATGATAATTACTTTCACAAAGATGTGAATAAATACTTGGATTTTTCATTTATGTCCTAAGATTGAAAGTTTATTACTCAAATAAATGAATTGGCTAAATCATCCTCTTTAATAGATGGTGCTAAAAATGTCAAATTATAAGACATGTGCTATTTTTAAATAGTGCTAGTTTTGACAAGTTATTAAGATACTTGTCATTTTTATAAAATGAAAGGTGCTAGTTTTGCCAACTTATTAAGACACTTGTCATCTTTGTAAAAATGAAATGTGCTAGTTTTGTCAAGTTTCAAGACATTTGTCATTTTTTTAATTGGCGGATTTCGATTGTTACTTAAATATAATTAAATCTAAACAACTATAAAAAAGGCCAAAGACAAAGGAGGTACACCAAGTTCTAAGTGATACTCTTCACTTAATATAGGAGGAAATTCATCCAACCCTATTGTATCAAGGAAAACTATCCTAAAAACCGACTAAGACACATATTTGTCTCTTAAAAAAGGCTCTTTATCATATATAAAAATATTCTAACTTGAAAAATAGCTTTGATTAGGGAATCGCAAGTCTTTGGAGGCACTTTCTACATTAGTATTATTGAAACCATCTTTGGATAATTTTTAAGGTGAGTAACACGTGTCTTGGCTCTCTCTCTCTCTCTTCTCGATTCATTCTTTCCTTAATTCTCTTTGGTATTCGATACTTGATTATGTCTAAAAGCTTCTCTTGCTCCTCTTATATTGCTTTGGTATTTGATACCTAAGTGTGCACATTTGTTTTTAGATGAATGATTATCTTTGCCTTTAGGTTTTACTAGTGGAGCTATATATCCATTTGCCTTACTTTGTGGTAAACTTTGTGGTACTATGACCATGCTAAGTGATCTTGGTCATTTCGAATCATTGAATCTTTATGCCTTGCACTTACAAGTAGGGGCTAAGCTAGTGGTGGCCCGACTTGTACATATGGTTGGTTCTCTATGTGGTATTATGGTCTTTCTTGCAATCCATCATGAGCCAATGCATGTTGTTATTCACTGGGTACTTTGTACTCATCCCCCTCATTTCCCTTTTAACAACCTTGTAAGTGTTGAATTAATAAGCTTTGTAGCCAGATCGTCCCAAAGATTGAGAAGATACATGTATGAGATTGGGATTTCGCTGTATGACTGAGGTTTCGTTGTGGGTGGCCATAATAGTTATTGTAAAGTTATAATAACACGATCTTATGTATACGAGTAGTTGATTTGTATTTGTAAAGTCTCACCTTCAAATTATGAATCGAGTTTCATTTCTCAAATGCTTCCGCTACCGATATGAGAAAATAAAGTAATAAATTTGGAGGCGTGACAGGTCTGCCGTTGGTATTTATCGTCTGTTTGGCCGATTTGTTGGTATTTCCCGACAGTACCTCCTTCCGTTGGCAATCTCCGACGGGCTTTTTTTTTTCGGTCGGAAATTGTCGGCGGACTTTTATCAATTACCAACGGATCGATGTCCGTCGGAATTTTTCCATCGGTATGAGTGTTTTTTCTTGTAGTGCCTTGCCGATACAAAATAGATCAGTTGGATTTGGTTAATAAATTTCCGTCTTTTCTTGCCTTCGTTTTTGCATGTCAGCTTTCCGTTAACAAATGGGCTTTTATTTTGTAAGCTCAGAAAAATGTGTTTTAACCATTACCTATGGGTTGAGTGTATTCTTTTTAGTGTCTGTTCATGAAGAAACTTGCAGATTTTCAGTTGGTTTCTAAACATGAATGTTAAGAATATGTTCATTCTTGTACCCTGCCCTGCATAACTACATTCCTAACCTTGATTTGAGTCTACTAAACATGTAAGCAATTATAAGGTTAGTGAACAATCAAACTCAAGAACACAGTACCAATTGATAGGTTGGCTTTGAGTATAGAATTCTTAATTTAAAGAACCAAACAACAAGGTTATGAACAGGGGAAAAGAAACAAAACAAACGAATATTAATGTCCAAATTGTAAAGATAAATTAAGAAACTCAAGAGAAATTAGCATTCAGGACCATCCACTTGCATTCACGACCATTTTAACGCTGCCTCTTCTGCTGGCATCATTAACAATGCAATAAGGTGAACCCCTCCATTATCAAATTAGAACGACGCAGCAACGGTGTAATATGGCGATTAACTTCAAACCACCTCCAATATCCTAAATTGGCCGACCACAATTCAATCCAATTTCTGTGTTTGTCAGCAGTAAAGGAAGAACAAAGCTTGAATACCTTGTAATCATTAGAAGTGGGATTCCAGCCAAAAGCTATGCAAACACCCGCTTGAATTTGACGTTTAGAATTAGTGCCACAGAGATCTTTGATGAATCCGGTGGACGAATTCCATATCCCAATCCATTCATTACTGAACGACCCGACACAAACTAAGCCATTGATTGAGCCAACATAATGAGGTCTTCCGAATTTAAAGAAACGATATAGTTTGAGATTGGATCTTTCAACGGGAGCAAAGCTATGGATCGGGATTTATGGAATCCATCCGCCGGATTCATCGAAGAAATTTTCCGACCACCTATTCCCTTTCATTTTCAAGACTGCCTTTTCCTTTACTGGGCATAAATACTTCCTCATCTTTTTTTTTTTTTGGGCATGAACTGGAAGGGAACTTTTGCTCCGTGTGCTTTGCTAGGATTCAACAAAGTATATCAAGTATATATGGACAATGGATAATGACTTGGAGTCCCAAATACGCATTTCAAGTGATTAATACTATACCTGGAAATTATCTTGTTACCTCCATTAGCTAGTGGGATTCAAGTATCCATTGGAAATGTGTGGTCAACTCATCTTTTATGATGTCGAAACTAGAGAAACCAAAAAATTTAGAAGCAATAACTATTGTAACATTATTGGAGCTTGCTATTATGTGAAGGGCTTAGTGCCGAAGTGGGCTTGGGCTTGAGTACTATTTTCCCTTAAACTCGAAAGGAAACCTGGCTAAAGAAAATGGAACGAGAAGCCAATACGGGTACGTACAAATGAAATCATACATTTTTGTTGATATGCAACGGAAGAGGTGGCATTAGCATGGTCGGAGGGAGTCTTTGGTAAGATGGTCACATACGTCTACATGGTAGGACAATTCATTAAATCAATGACAAGTAAGATTGTGTGTCATTTAGACTTTCTTTTCCTTCTCCCTCTTCATTAATTAAATACTAAACACATAAATAATACCATTTTATCTTAATTTTTAATTTTTTGTATCAATTAACTTATCTAAACGTCAATCTAATAATTATAAATAATGAACAATGATTAATTAAATAAGTTAGGAAGAGAATAAACTTGAGTAGTTATAATATCAATCAAACTTCAACGTCAAGTTAATTCGTTATTGATCACAAGCAAAATTGATAGAAATTTTTAATGCTATTTCTTTTTAACTAGGAAAAATGAAAAATTATTTTTTTGAAGATAAATATATTCACATTATCAGATAATATAATAGTAAAAGTGGGTTTTAAATGCTAAAAAAGTGATTTTCTAATTTTATTTAACACATGTCACACGTGAAATGTACAAAAAAATTTTAAATTTACAAATTATCACAATTTTCCTACAAATATTTTTCTCTTGTTGCGTTTATATATTTATTATTTCATTAATTAGTAGATGACGTCCCGTGAATTTGAGTCAACAAGTCAAAATTTCATTAAAAATTTCTATCAATTTTTCTTATTATGAATAATAAATTAATTTGATGTTGAAGTTTGGTTGATTCAAATTTATTCACTTTCCAACTTATTTAATTAATTGTAGTTCGTTATTTTATAATTTTATAATTATTAGATTCACATTTAGATAAGTTAATATACAAAAAATTACAAATTAAGACAAAATAGTGTTACTTCTGGGTGTAGTAATTAATTAATGAAGAGAGAAGTAAAGGAAAGTCCAAATGACACACAATCCTACGTGTCATTAATTCAATGGATGGTCCTACCATGTAAACATATAAGACCGTCCTACCAAAGACTCTCTCGCATGGTCGCAAATGTAATGGATGATCTTAAACGCCACTAACTAGCTCAATTTCTTTAATTTCTACTGAGTCTCTTTTATCTTTACAATTAAGACACTAATATTCGTTCATTTTGTTTTCTTTCCCCCTCTTCATAACATTGCTGTTTGGTTCTTTAAATTAAGAATTTTATATCCAAAGCCATTCTATCAATTGGTGTATTGTGTTAATCTTGAGTTTGATTGTTCACTAACCTTATTGCTTACAAGCGACACCTTTGATGCAGGATACGAGGATCATGCGCTGTAACTTTTAGCAACCCCGTTGGCCTGAACCTGCCTAACTATCCGGCTTACCATTGTTGAAGAGAACTGTCAAAGATGTATCAAACAAACCAGAGACTTAACTATTTGCAGCGCTCCCACCAAAGAGAGTGAGGATTGAAGGGGACACAAATGTTAATGGTGAATGCAATATTCAATCAAACTTTCGCACATGAAACTCTAATTTTCTCTTCTTAAATCAGTGTAAAAGGCATAACTAATGAATACATGAATGCATAACTTGGAGATCGAATTGAATTCAATGATTAACATACTATTGTTCCCCCACAAAAAAAAAAAAAAATATATATATATATATATTAGACTCTATTCAACAACATTTCTTATTAGACTACAACTCTATTCAACAACATTTCTTTCATATACATATATATAGGGTAATGTTCAAGCACTTTCCGAAAGTGTTGTTATAGCACCTCCTACCCCATGGTGAATGTATTGATGCACGTCACGTGGATTTGAAATACACGTAACGTGCATCAATGCATGCCACATAGGGTAGAGGTACTGTAACAGCACCTCTGGGAGGTGTTGCAGATTTTCACACACACATATATATATTATTATTATACTGGCAGTAGAATAGTACTTCCAAGTGTTGTTTAGCGAGATTAGAGCTTCACTTTACTGGTTATATTTATGCTCGGGTGGTGGTGAAAGACTGGTAAAAATATATAATCACTTTTTCATCCTTACAGTTAAAAAGAAAAGATATATTCACATCACTCATTCTATATGCCTATTTGCAACACTCTTCAATTACATACCAATGTTTATATCTTTTTTCTGCCATGAAGGTTGTCAAAATTTACCGTTTGAAATCTTAATCCTAAGGTTTGAATCACCATATATATATATATATATATAGTGAAATTATAAGTAAGTCATGAAAGGTATACAGACATACCATACCTCCACATTGAATCAAGAACAAAGTTAGGAGGATAAAAAAACTGCTTGTGGTATATATTAGTTTTAAAAAATAATAAAAAATAAAAAAATAAAAGAGAGAAGTGTTGCTATAATAAGAATATAAAGTAAAATATAAAATTTGACGGAATATATTTGGTAGAATCCCTTTCTGTATATATCACATGTGCAAATGAATGGTAACTACATGTATTGCATATATGCACGTATCATGTATTACTTCTGAAATCGTCATTTTCACCTTTTTTTTTTTATGTTATGGAAAATGAACAAGAATAATGGACATTTATTTAAGAGGAAAAGAAAAGGAGAAAAAAATGGAATAATGAATCTTTGGTGATCTGGACCTTCTTGTACCTTGTAGTCTCTCTTACAACACCCGGGCCCGGCCGGGCTGAAAACTCTGTTAAATTTGTTTATTTATTTGTTTTTTTTAATTTATTATCACTTGTCTAAAGATTTTGATAATATTGAGGGTACATCTCCACGCGCCTCGTAGTGTTGTACTTCGTGTGTTCTTTCTATTTTCTATCATATGTTCATTTTTGACTTGGCCTCGTAGAGGTGAGCAGATCTAGGCTCAAATGACGAGAATGCCACTGACCTCGCCGGAGATTAACACCGGAGTCGCCAGACTTGGGGCGAACTGGTGGGATGAGATCAACGAGTCGACCAAATGGCAGGACGGGATATTCTTCAGTCTTTGTGGTGCATATGCTCTCGTTTCAGCCGTTGCTCTCGTAAGTTAGCTTAACACATATGAACACAGGTTATTTGTATATATTGATTCAACGTGTATGCGCTGCAAAATCATTGTTTGATGCTGTACGTTTAGTAATTTGATATAATTTTTTCTTTTCCTGATTACGCGACAATTTTTTAAAAATTTGAGAAATTAAATGGAGCTTGTTTCTCGGCTGTGGCTATTGATTTTGTGTTAATTTATGTTATTAGTTTTTGATTGACCAATGATATACTGAATTGGACATGTGAATTTGATTGTAAAGTTTCAACTTTTTCAGTGTTTCTGCGTATAGAATTACGGGGAAAATACTTGAGCTTTGACCTAGGAGCGATTGGAAGTTGTTTAGTTTCTATTGGTACAAAAAATAGAGCTTAGTTGAGTTTATCCATCTACACTTCAAACAGTACTTTTTGTCTGTATTTTAGAGAGAGATGAGAGAAGATAATGATGAAGAAGAAGATTGTGATCAATTAATATAAAGAAAGCCTTGCTAACAGTATTAACTAGTCAGCAAGAAAAGATACCATGTGCTACTTGGTGTGGTTATCTGATATGGATGTAGTCTTGAAAGGCAAAAATGGATAATGAAGCATTTTTTTAATCTGTGAGGCCAGAGATAGACCTTGAGGCCATTTGCGACGTAAGCCTTACCGAGGATCAACCCCCCCCCCCACTAAAACAATATGTTAGCTTAACATATTGGTTCCATCAAACTCAACATTAACTTTGGTAAATACATAATATTAATACTCAAAGGGGGGGGATGGAAAGAAAAAGAAAGAAAGGAAGGTTTCATATGATCACTCGTCATATACTATTAAGATCATTTATAAATGTTTATCGTGCTTTCCATGACTTTTTCTTTCGGGTTATCTTGTAAATTAATAAGTAATAAATAATTATGTTAAGTGATCACTCGCCAACTCCTGCTAAGATTCATTGTGCCTGTGATGTAGTTATTAGTTGAGTTATCTATCTCTTGAAGTTATATCCTAAATTAATAAGTATAAAATAATTCTATTAAGTTATAAAAGTATTAAAAATTTGGGGACCCAATTAATTAATATATCATAATTCATAACATTCTTATTAGATCTCAAAAGAAAAAAAAAGGAAAGAAAGAAGAAAAAGGAGTATCTACAACCTTTAATAGAGGCGCATGCCCATTGGAGGCCTTAAGCCTCACAAAACACCCCAAAAAGGATGTGCCCGCATTTCGCGCAACTTACAATCTCAAGAATGTTTTTAAACTATGAATGTGGAAAGATATGGGATGCGGTTAAAAAAAAATCCAAAATCGGACGCGGCAGCAAATAAGTCTAAATCTGAAATGACTTGAGGGACTTATGCACTAATGATATTAGCATATTAGCCGTACTAACTTGGGATACAAATTATTTTCTTTTCATTTCAATTATATAAAGGTTCTTTCTATTTAAAGGTTACATTGTTATCCTTGTTGATTCAACACGGGTACTTATTCTAAAATGAAGGGATTGATCTTACTTGCAGTGGTGGTTTGCAATTATAGCTAACTGATGCAATATAAGTAGGATGGGGTGAGGGAGGAGAATAAAGATATGCTTAAGATTGACAACAATACGAAAATGCTTAAGATTTACAACAAGTTCCATTTATTTAAGAAATGAACAGAGAGGAATATCAGGAACCATCATCTAGCTAATGACGGCGTGTTAATTTGTTGTTGGACATTTTGGCAGGTCCAATAGCATAATGAATGTAGACTATGGCTTTTTATGTTTTTCATTCCTTGACAAGTAATCTTGTGAAATGATTTTCTTTTTCTTTTTTGTGTGTAGAATATGTTGTTTGAAGTAGAATATGTTACGGTTGCATGTGCAAAAAATTTCAATTGAAAAATGTATGCTTGAATATGAGTGTAAGGAAAATTACATATAAATATTGTTATCTGACGTTGTTATTAGATTTTTAGGTGGCTTTATCCCATTCATCTTGTAAAGAGGTAGAAAGACTACAATAACTTCCAACTTAGCTCTTAAATTCTTTTGTTCACTTGTGTAATTGTATTTCTTTTGCTTCAGCTTAATGGTTGTCTTGGCATCTTGTTTTATTATATTGGCATTTTTACTATCTGTTGAGCGCAAGCAGACTTAAGCTGATTGTGGGATTCGATGTGTGCAGATTCAACTAATAAGAATTGAACTAAGAGTACCTGAGTATGGATGGACTACACAAAAGGTTTTCCACCTCATGAACTTCATCGTCAATGGAGGTAAAGACAGAATGATTCGGCTGAAATCTACTCAGTTCTATTCATCATTTAATGGTAAAGCTACTTATTGCAGTACGTGCTGTGGTGCTTGGTTTTCATAGACAAGTATTTCTTTTGCACCCCAAGGTACGTTTCACCATGCAAACTTCTCTGCTTGATGGTGCCATTCAAGTTTTGCTCCTTTTATTTCCTCCCAACTTTTGTTTGATTATTTTGAATCTTCTTACTATGTTAGATTTTAAAATGTTGAATTTCTGAACTTGAAAAGTATATAAGCCATGTTTAAAATTCCTTAACCTTGTTAGTTAACTGATCTGTATTTGGATATTTCTGGCTATATTTAACCTAGCTTTTGTTTGATTTTGTCCCTGCTATTAGTTTTTCCTTTTCATCTAGGTTTCTAGTCAAAGCATTTTCATATAAATTATAGTGTTTCACTTAAATTTGACTTGTGATAATTAATTAACAAACTATTTTCGTTCTCTCCAATGATTTACAAGTCAAATTCACGATATGTTTCTTTCTTGAGTATTAGTGTTTCTCTTGACCCAAAAGAATTTCCCTGTTTGGGGTTTGGCTAATTGCAGACGGCCTATAACATTTCCAGTGGCATTATGACTTACATGAGCATCATCTCATAAATTGAACGGTATGGCATTTGTATGCTAACGAAATTTCTATTTCATTTTACTAACGGGCATATGACTTGCAATGGTTTGCACAAGCTTAATAACTGAATGATTACTGTGGATTCCTAGTATGCTTCTTTGATTTAAGGTTTCTTGCATGAGGTTAAAAAGTAAACTCTCTGTACAACATATAGTTGCATATTTGTCATGATATGGCTACTTATCATGCTCAGTTCAGTTGAACAAACTCAACTTCATTTTGTATCAGGCACTAACTTCGGTACTCTTGGATCTTCCTGGGCTACTGTTTTTCTCAACATATACACTTCTCGTTCTTTTCTGGGCAGAGATATATCACCAGGTAAGTAAAGTGTCATAAAAAATAACCAACTGAACTAATGCTCGTCAATCAAGTAAGGGCAATTAGTGCGCTATGTCCTGATGGAATATCTTGACAAGTGAATTTTCCATGCTTGTGAATGCTGTTGTCAGAATGATAAATCACTAACCCTTTCATCCTGATGATTGACAGGCTAGAAGTTTGCCAACTGATAAACTGAGGGTTTTCTATATTTCCATAAATGGTGCAATTTACTTGATACAGGTGCATTGCATGCATACTTTAACCTTCTACTACTTGATAAGTTTATATTAGATATGCTTGCATGTGTATGTCATTTAGTTGTCAATATTCTAAAATTCTCATAATCTGCTCTGGCATGAATGTTTGTCATAGATGCAAAATGTTTGTCATAGATGCCTTTATGATATAATTCTCTCCCTGTACCTTGTTCCTCTTGCTTATATACCTATTATATTGCATTATTTTTCTTCTTTCAACCATTATACCTTTGTAAATGACAGCCTGTTGCTGCAGCAGCTAGCATATATTCTGAACGTTCAGTTGTAATCATAGGATGTAGTAGCAAATCTAACTATCTCTCTCTTCCTGCTAGACAATGCATTGTCTCAGTTAAATTTCTTACTGATAGATAAATAGGCATGTGAAGGACTTACAGAATTCTAAATAAAGGCAGAAAGACTGGATAAGTGACCAAAATTTTCCAAATTTTCTTCTTTATATTAATTTATTATTTTGTATTTGTTTCTTTTTAGTATACCATGCACTGTATCAACTATCGCATCTGTTCTATGTAAAAATCAAATTTTCATTTCGGTAAACGCTCCTCTAATAAAAGAGGTACTGAAATCAGGTCTGTATTTGGGCATACATCTGGATAGATGACAACAGTGGAGTGGAATTTGCTGGCAAGATTTTTATTGCAGGTTAATCTCAGCCTAGTGAATTCTTTTTGAAAAATATTTTAGTTTACTAGAACCATTTGAATGTAACACATGCTCACTGCTGTTGATCTCCACAGCCGTGTCATTTATTGCAGCACTAGGTTTCTTGCTGTATGGAGGAAGGTAAGTATTGGAAAAATTTTAAATCACGGCATTTATCATCTAAATAAATTGATCCTCCCAAATTTCTTGTTGAGGTTATGAATTTCAAATTTTCCGATCTCTTTGGTTATTAATTCTGTATCCCTCCTTATTCAAGGTTATTTTTCATGCTGAGACGTTTTCCTATCGAGTCCAAGGGGAGGAGAAAGAAACTTCATGAGGTTATGACTAATCATCATATTTGAATCAGAAGATGTGTGATCTTTATTTCATTTATCTAGCTTAGTTTTTGATAAATTTGTAAGCTGTTGATAAGAAAACAGCATGAAATGATTATGCAGAGGAATATATCAAGTTTCTCCAAACAAATAAATATGCAATTTCCTTATAGACTCTCTGGCTGTGGATCAAACAATGTTTACCTAGGAAACAACTTGTGGTTGCCTTGTTAGTGTTCAGTGTTATTACAAGTTTATATCATTGGAACATGTCAATATTGAGGCCCCTAATATAATGCTTGTTTTGGATAAAAGTTTAACCATATTAAACTGTATCAATTTTAACCATACTTTTTGTAAGTTCCATCACTATTGTGGACTACTCAATTTCTGTCCAAGCATTCTGTGGGAGCCCACTAAATTTCCAGCATTTTTCCTACGAAATTATGGTATAAACCAGACAAGCACATATTTCAGATCATTCAGTTCTTAAGTTCAGCCATAGCAGGTATGCAAATCGATGAATGTCTTTACCCAAAAAACATATGCTGGAATGAGATTAGTATAGAGATAGGAAATGATAGGGTATTATGAAACACCACATGCATTACATGTTATTAGCTTACATTTCATATCAAATTGAGAACAGCCTTTCAATTGCCTTTTAATGTGGTGATTACCAGGTCTATAAGATTGCATTTTCCTGTCAGTACCAACTTTGGTTAACTTTTTATTCGGAAGTTAATTTATGGCAAACTGAAACACTTATTCAGAAATACAATTTGCATATTTGAATAGGATACGACCCTTTTTTCCTTTAAATATTCTGGTGGCACTCGACAGTTTCTCTATCAGCTGCTCCATCTGTTTATTAACTTAGTCGGTAATTTCATGTAGTCATGTGAATATTACTGTTATATGGTTCTTGGTCATGCAACTTGTTCTTTCTTTCAATGTTTCTCCTTCTCCTTCCTTCCAGAGCTACCTGTGGAGCATGGACTAATTGGATTTTGCTGTTGCAGGTTGGATTTGTGACAGCTATATGCTTCACTTGTTTTCTTATAAGGTGCTTTGTGGTATGACTCTGATGCCTTTTGCTTTGTTATTTGATGTAATGTAATAGAAGGCTTGCTGTATTCGGTTTTAAAGAATCTTGCTCGTCCTTACCCGTGGTAGTTGTGGTGTCAACAATGAACTCTGCGTTTCCGAATGAGATGAAAAGACCATTACTGTTATAAACAATCCTCAGATATTCTTACGTATGTATGATACCACTGGTTTTATCACTGTGCCTGTTTATTTTTGGGCTGGGTAGTGCAATGAGTTAGAATGCCCATTGAAAATCCGTCATCCATCTTTGGGATATTCTGGCTCGGGTATTGTTTCAGGCATAATTTTTTTGCATATTTATTTCTAACCTGAGGTTGATTTTGAAGTTGGAATATCCTCATTTGGGCACAACTATAATTTCATCCTTCCATTTATTCTCCACAGAAAGCATCCCACTTTTGCTTACTCTTGATTTATCCAGATATACCATGTTTTGGTCTGTTGATATTGCCAGGAGACCTGAATTCTATTGACTACACAATGAATAATGTGCATGGAGAGTTTAATAATAAAGTCTTTCTTTGGTGGAGACTCCTGGTGTTCTTGTATACCTATGGTTCAACTCGTATCATGAATATACTTATATGACCTGAATGATTTTGGGCTGGAAAGTTGGAAATACATTTTATATTCTGTAGTTACCTCATAGTTTTCTGAATGCTACTTCTCTTGCAGCTAGCATTACTTGAGATTCTCTCTATTGATCTTCTAATAATGAATTTACAAACTCTGCAGGTTGTGCTATCTGCTTTTGACCCAAATGCAACTCTTGATGTATTGGACCATCCAGTTCTGAATCTTATATATTACATGGTAAACAGCTGCATTTGTCAGGTCTGCCGACCTTTTCTTTCCTAACTTTATTTTCTCATATAGTTTATGCAAAAACAGCTGGTCGAGATTCTTCCTTCAGCACTTGTGTTGTACATCTTACGCAAGCTACCTCCCAAAAGAGTATCAGCTCAATACCATCCCATCCGTTAGTGATGGTGCTTTTTTGTTGGTGGTGTCATCATTGTTTTGGGTCCGAGGTTCCAGCTTTGAAGTTGTTCAACTTGAAAAGATTGAAGTGGAGCATGGAAAGAAATCCAGATGTTTTATTTATCTGGAGTGGCTCGTCCTCAGAAGTTCTGTTTACCTGTATTTGTTGTATGGAGCTCAAGCTTAGATAGAGAGATCTTCCACTGATTTCTTGTTATGAATTGTTGGTAATTTGAAATCGGACAGTATTTAAAGAATTTAGCATGCCGGTGGTGGTCTCTTCCTCTTTTTTTTTTTTTTTAATTATTATTATTTTTTTTAACTGTGCCTGCGCGTTTGTGCCATGGTTACCATTGTACTTTAATTTCAAAATAGAATTTGGTCAATTTAATAACTTGTATGTACTACAAAAATATTTACTGTGTATTTTCAATTATTTTATTTCCTTTTTCAAAATAGATTGGGTAATGAGGTTTTAGTTTGTTTTTACATTTTAGCATAAATTCATGATTGGCTAGATGAGTGGTGGTTTTTTTTTTTTTTTTTTGGATAATGAAGAGATGTATTTAAATTCCTTAGCCTGTTGAAACAGTGCAGTGACATCCCTACGGCTGATTGAGTAGGCAGTCTTCAACTATGGAAGATTCATTCAAATCTTCATAAATGACATTTTTTTTTTTGAGCAAAATAAATGACATGTTTATCCAAAATCATTTCAATTATTTTAAATTAAGAATTAAATTGCATTTTTACCGTTGATAGAAATGGTCAAACTGAAGTCATCAGAGTTGGTTCTCTGTAGCTTTATCAAAATAAAAAATTTATCAAATTAATACCAATAACATATTCACCCAAAAAAAATGAAAAAAAAAATTCACACTTTCTAATAATCTTTCTTTACTTGACCACACATTTTCAATCTAATCTTCTTTTAACATAAAGCTTTATAGGACAAGCTCTGAGCATAATATCATTTTTTAGCCCTTAATCAATGCTTAAACCACGTTGCCAAAAATGAAAGTTAGGTATCCCATTTGCCAAAAATCAATCTAATCTTCCCCTTGAATGAATCTCCCATGACGGGAAGTAGTTAAAAGATAGAAGTGGATATTCACAGAACAATGAAATCAATTTTAAAAACTTAAATAATTTAGGGTATGAATCTCCCATGACGGGAAGTAGTTAAAAGATAGAAGTGGATATTCCCAGAACAATGAAATCAATTTTAAAAACTTAAAAAATTTAGGGTTCTAAGAACCTATGAGCTCGCGTTAGAAGGGAAATCACATATGGTTTCTCAAAAACAGTGAAATATTTTCTAAGAACCCTCTAATACAAGCTCTTTATTAAAGAGCCCGTGTCAGTTTCCTAAAAAATCATGTAGAAACCACTATTACACTTTGAAGTTAGAAAGGCAACTTATTGTACTCTCTCCGTCCCACAAAGATAGTCATATGAGCATATATTTCATTCTTTATTTTTATATATGCCTCTAATTAAATATGTCTTCTTATTATTACTCCATAATAACTACCAATGCATTGGAAGTATTCCAATGCACCAAGGGGGCAATAAATAGAGATACCTTCCAATCTATTTTCAGGCTAGCAACTTCCTTTTTATTCAAACTATTAATTAGTGAACAGTTATAATAATACCTTCCAATCCTGAGCTTAGTATTAGAAGATTGACAGATCAGGTCCAGGAGAATGTCTAAATTCTAATTCAACAAACTATTTCTGGCATTAAAATTTCAAGAAATATACAGATGTACATGCTATAAGCACATTACCCAGTCCTCTGGATCCACTATAAATGTGCATACCACAATCTTAAGGAAATGCAAGCTAACATTTCTCTGGATTCTGCACAAGTTAAGACTGAAACGGTAACTGCGGCTAAACTGCAATTACTACGCATGATCCCTCCAATCAACTTCTGTCTAGAGGAAACTAAGGCCAGCATACTGCAGCACATGCACCCAGGATACTTATCAATTCTGTCGAACGTCGTCTACAGGTGGAGGAGCAAATCTCACTTCTGCAGGCCGAGCCGCCACTACAGGCTCATCTGCAAACAACGCTTTAATAAAAGCTGGAGTTCTCAGGGGGCGCCGGCCAGTCATGCGCGGGTAAACGTCCTCAAGGAAATAATAGGCATGGCCAGCAATCATTCCCTGACCAATGTCATAAATATTTTCTGGTCAGGTCACAATTAAACTGAATCCTTAGAATATGCAAGGGAAATAAATATGAGAACTAAGTTAATACAGGCAAAAATCATCAAGCAACCCTTCATGATCTTGTAAATTGCTTAAAATTGTTAACTAAAGAGCAAATTATGGATGTGACAACACATCAGAAAGTTGCCTTCTGAAAAGTCTCAAATAACAAGCAGTACAAAGAGCACCAGTGTGCGTGTTTTATATGCAAGAGACGGACTCCTTTCCACATGGACATGCATGTCAGAAACAATAAAGAAATCATTCAAACTACCAAGACAAATGAAAGTTCAACTCAAGGTGACAACGTTCCTGTAAGCTTACCAGTAGGTCCACCCAAGCACTAGCTCCAACGAGGATAGAGAACCCAAGTAGAACCTGAAGAAAATAATTAAAGCCCAGAGTCACGTGCTTAGGTTCTGAATAACATAATATGAAAGGACGCTTGCAAATACAGTTATAACCAGTGACACGTAATAAGTTGTCCAGCATGTAATCTTCAGATTCCATATTGTCTTTCACCATCTTGTTGTCTTAAATTTTTTGGGGAGGGGCGTTAAGTAAGACCAGAAGATCATGCCGTTTGAATGTAATTGCGATCGTGAAATATGCCCCCCACCCGCCCCGCCCCGCCCCGCCCCCCCCCCTCCCAAAAAAAAAATAAAATTCAACAGGGTTCCGAGAAATCGATTCTTACAAATTAAACTGTACCCCCAACAATTCAAAACAATCATAACAATCATAGGCTTGTGGGGACAGTATAAAAATAATTAATGTGGCAAATAATAATAATGAAAATTACTACTTTCAAAATAATAATAATAATAATGAAAATTACTATAAACACCCTCAAGATGCTTATGCAGTGAACATGAAGAATAACATTAAATATATTTAAAGGAAGCAATAAAATAAAGCGGCAACTTGAACAATTGGCTAATGATCTGTAAAGACTACCGACCCATGGAAGATAAGCTGCTGTGAAAGTAAACAGCCCCAAAAAACTCATATGGATGAATGGGTTCTGTTTGCTCCAAACATAGACCTGAAACATGGGGAAATGTGAGAAGAGAGAAAAGATATATAGCTAGTCAAAAGCATTAGATCGCACAAGTCTTCCAAACTAAGAGGCAAACCAACCATCATAAATGTGAGTGAATTGCTAAGGAATATAATCTTAGCAAATGACTCTGACACATAAGGAATCATCCCTCCAATTAGAACAATCCCCGTCAATACGGAGGCACCAAATAGTAGCATGTAAAAGAAATCCGCTGTCCTTCCCCGAAAAGAATTCTCTTCAAGAAGCTTGCAGTACCGAGCAAGAAAGAACATGTGAAACAAAAAGTCCAAATCTGGAAACACCAAAAAATGAATCAAATTACATTAAAATAAACATAACCAATATGACCTAAATAAAATCCAATAACTAATATATTCAAAGCACATCATCATAAAAAAATACTCAGGCAAATTGAAGCTTCCATTGCACAGGAAATAAATAAATTAGGTAGAAAGAAGTGGGCGGGCTACAGGGTTCCTAAGCTATTTCTTTCATTACACCCTGAGCTACCACTTATTGAACCAAAACCTGGGGAAATCATAATTTATTTGTCCCAGAGCCTATAAATTCTTATTAGTCAAGGGCTTTTCCTTGCTAGTCAAGTGGCAGGGTTGGCACAAAGAAGCTTGTTTCAAATATGGTCCATCCACATCTACGTGTGATCGCGGAAGGTCCATAGTTGCTTATTTAAGAAATAAATTCAACAATCTGAATCTTTTCTTCGTCTTAGCTGTTACCATGAGAAAGCACACATTTACATCTATCATTTGTCAAACACATAAGCAAATATGCTTCTCAAATAATAATTACCCATTTTCCGGAAATACAGAAAATTGGTAATGACCCGCCAGACTTGGTAATGCTTCACCACGAGCTTCGGATTCAAGTACAAGTCGTACGGCGTTATGATCTGCAAACCATCGGAGAAATATTAAAAAGAAAGTTCTGTAAAAAAACTCATCCCCTGGAGTAGACTAATCGCAAGAGAAAAACAACCAAAGCACTCCAGTCGTCTCCCCAAAAAAAAAAAAAGGGAGCTATGATTCGCAAAATTAATTAAACGTGCCAATAATCAATCAAACCAATCACGTTCTCCTCAAATCGGAATACATATATGCGTCAATTGAAAACCAAAAAAAAAAAGGCAGGAAATAAAATGAATTACATCAAGGGAGCATCCGATGGTGGTTATTATTGCAGCGGTCAGGTATGACCGGGTGATGATCGGCATCTGTTTGTACCATTCTTCGACTGCTTGAGCCATTTCACCCCCGCGAAAATCCCAAACCCTAAAGCGAAATCGCCACGAAAATAAGGAAAAATACCGCGAAAATCGAAAGAAAGACAGATATTAAGGTAGAAACGTGTAGATGAGAAGTGAGAAAGGGGGGGCTTTGTCCTCGTATTTGTTCTTTTACGATACAATTCGGGCTGGGGTTTGATAGGATTCTATCCCACGCTCTCGAGGAATGCGTGTAAAGCAAGAGCCAGTGGTTAGCTTGATCGACGCGGACAGACCAATAATATTGAAGCTTGGGCAGCGTGGATATCGTAAATAGTGTTGCGCGTGAGAAAGGAATTTTGCTTTTTTTTTTTTTTTGTGGAAAGTAGAGATTTTCAATGTGTTTGACAACTACTCCACGTTTTAATCTAGGGAGCTTTAGGTAAAAGGGCAAAAAACATGCTACACTCTCAGTAAAGCACCACAAAATGAACAAATAGCATAAATACATTTTTCATTCTCAAAAATAGGCAGCTTATTTTTGGGAAAAAAATTATACAGCCAAAATAAAAAAAAACAATTACAATTATTATTTAAAACCTCAATTATATTGAAAAACACACTAACTCAATACAGTTACACATAAAATCAGATTTGTTGGGATAACAAAACATCATCCAAACGAATTCGAATTTACCTAAAGCTCTTATTATATATACATGAGGGAATTAGATACATCAGAATTTTCAATTCTGATAACAGAAAATAAACGTGAAGACATCTCTCTAGAAAACTTCATATTCATTTGTTAGCTCTAAGGTATGTGATAGTAGCAAGTTCACCGAGGATGTTTGGAAGGTGCGAATAAGGGTAAAGTGGGATCATAATGGCATTGTCGGAAGAGAAGAGATTCTAATATGTACAAGGCAAGTCATGGAAGAAGGCGAACGGGCCACGGAGATCACGGCAAATTGTGTAAAACTCAAAGTTTTGGCTAAAGAAGTCGTTAGCGAAGGCAGGACTTCAAATCAAAACCTTAATAAGTTAGTGTTGAAACTAAACAACTTGTTTCTTCCTAAGTTGGGACTATAAGATTGATGTACATGTTTTCAATTAACTTCCTTGTTTCCAGAGTATCATCTTTTGTTTGGATGTTTATGTGCTTTTGTTTGAAATATGTTTTACATTAAATAATACTTTCTTTAGCGCATAAAGTACATTTGTCTATATAAATAATTATTTTATATCATACTAAGAACAAATTTGACAATTTACTTCTCATGCATTTACAATAATGGTTATATAAAGACACGTAAATATAATATATTATTATGTTGACATTAACATTTTTAATCCTATTTACTTCGAGCAATAATAATTTCTTAACACATATATGTTTATGTAAATCAATTACTTGACACCAAGGTGTAGAGTCTCTAGCCAAAGACGTGCAAAATTCTACCTTCAAGAAGTCACGGGTCTTATTCTCTATGTTTTTGGTATACTGCTCATCTCCAGAATGAATAACTTTTTAGCCAATAAAATTGAAAAAATGTTACCAGATGTATCATCTTCTATCTGAATGTTTATGTGCTTTTGTATAGTGTATTGTGTGATAGTATCAAGTTGCTTTCATTTTTGATAATCGTTAGAGTATCTCATTTTTCATATTCATTGTGAACATCTTTAAGGAAACTCTTAGATAAATGGAAGTAGAAACCTCTTTCTGGAATGAATGACAGATTGACGGCCACCTTTACATGTTTGCAGCACATATCAACTACCCCCGTCAATATAACGTATCATGTTCCGATGGTATCACACCGACGGGTCCTATGCACATAGCATCCTTATGCATCTACCAACCGGAAAAACGAACAACCACATCCTTAGCCCCAGCGATCCCTAACAAGTATGGGAGAAAATCCCCAACCAAGGAGTTGGATCCCTAACAAGTACGAGAGAAAATTGCTTCTTCATACAGTAACATGATATCTAACTTATTTTTTAATCTAATTATTTAATTAATAATACATGATCAATTAAATGAATAAAATATGTAACTAAAGAAAAAAAAGGCTATTAAGTCATGATAAATGAACATGTTTAAATTTTAAATTCAAAAATATACCAAAAGATAGCAACCACATGATCTATGGAATATTACATAATAATTTTAAAAGGACCCTTAGATCATGTTCAGATAATGCTTTTAATATATTAAATAATTCAATAAAACCAATCAGAATTAAAAAATAGTAAAAATTCCCCTTAAAAAGGGTACAAAAATGTAATTATTATGTGTAAATCTGCAAAATAAACAAACATAAGGTAAAAGTGAAATTTATTGAAAAAACAGGGTGCCAGATCTAAATTTCCCTTTAAGGGAATCTATTACACAGTATCATTTCATTGGTTTCACTTTTATCAAAAAATTAAAAAGTAAAAGTCAAGCCACAATTATTTACTTTTTACAAAAAATAACTAATAAAATGATGTCACATCGTAGATTATAATCTAGATTATTATCCATATCCTAGTCAAATACTTTGTTTGCTGTTATTATTATTTTTGTTTTAATTTTTGTTGTGGATTATTGTTGTTGTTATGTCATAGCATAGCATGCATGTTTAGCTGAAGTACTAAAAGCACATGATATATAGTTCTTCATTGAAGTTTTTCTAGTTGTATTTAAAAAAGAAAAAAAAAGTATATGTGAAATCAATCTTACAAAAAGTGAATTTTTCCCCAAATGTGTGTGATTAAAAGATAGTATGAGAAATGTAAAAATTTGTGTTGTTGAAAACAATAAAAAGTTCAATCATAATATAACCAATCACCAAACAAACCCTTAAAAGATCAAATAAAAGGATAGATTAGTCTGAGACTTTTTTTTTTTTTGTTAAAACCAATATTAGTTTGAGAGTTTGAGTAGCAAGAGATGACAAAGTTTAGATTCCTCTAATAATCTCTTGCCACGTATACGTATGGCGAGATAATCCCGTCATACATCTGGTGGAAGATAAGTTTTGTAGAGATTTGTCTAGTACAAGTAAGTCTCATAAAATATGGGTGTAATCGATTTGACCAAATTCTATATTTGAATAGAAACGGTTTTGGAATATGTCTTATGGCGTGTTTGATTTGCTAAAATTTTCTATAGAAAATGATCTTTTCCACTTAAATTCTGACTCTTGTAGTGTTTGGTTGACATTTTTGTATAGGAAAAAAATGTCAATCAAACATACAAAAGTAGGAATTTATGTAATTCCATGGAAATTTTTTTTCAATCAAACATACTCTAGTGATTATTCTTTTCAAACATTCTAGCCACTTTGGAAAATAAATTTATTTGAAATCGCATGTGATAAGTTTTTTGAGCAATACAATATAAGCTAGGCATAAAGTGATTTTTTATTTTTTTTAATCCTTATATATTCTTTATTATATTCTATTTATTATATTCTATTTTTTTAATCCTTATCTTGGGCTGCCTTCCTTTATTGGGAAAAGTAAAAAGGGGGCTTTTGGCGGTTTAAAGGATAAAGTATGGAAAAAATTACAGTTGTGGCGTCGGAAGTCTTTATCGATTGGTGGACGGGAGGTGCTAATTAAGTCAGTAGTGCAATCCATCCCCAATTACACGATGAGCCTGTTTAGAATTCCTAAAGGGTTGTGTGCTGATCTTACTAGTCTAGCTTCTTCGTTTTTGTGGGGTGATCGGGCGGATAGTAGGAGGTTGAGATGGGTATCATGGAGAACATTGTGCAAGTGGAAGTTTGTTGGGGGAGTCGGGTTTCGGGACCTTGAGGCTTTCAATAGAGCTCTGTTAGCTAAGCAAAGTTGGTGGATATCGTGTAATCCTAACTCCTTGCGACAATTTCACAAAATAAGTATCATCAATTTAGCACTTTTTGGGATGCCGAGTGTAATCAATGATGTTCCTTCTTGTGGAGAAGTATAGTTTGGGGACGTAGGCTTATTAAAAAAGGGGTAAGATGGAAGATTGGTGACGGTAAAAAAGCTCTAGTGTTTTCGAGTCGGTGGATGCCAAGGCCGTTCTTTTTCAAGCCCCTAAATTCGATGTAGGAGGATCATATGTTGAGGGTTTCTGACCTTATGCTAGAGGATGGAAGCTAGAATGTGGAGTTGATAAACTAAAGATTCCATGCTCTTGACAGTTAAATTATTTTAGCCATGCCACCAGGAAACTCTAACGTTCAAGATACCATTATGTGGCACTTCCAGTCGAGTGGTGAGTACACGGTAAACTCTGGATATCATCTTAAGTTGAGCTCGCAATCAGAATGTGGCCCTTCAGGACATAATTCCATGGAGAAGTGGTGGAAGAGGCTATGGAATTTGAGCTTACCGAGTAAGATAAAATTCTTTGTTTGGAAGATTTTCCTTGATATTCTTCCCACCCGGCAATCCCTCTGGCGGAGGCACTCTGCCATGGATCCAATCTGCTAGAGGTGTGGCTCAGAGGTAGAGGATGTCTTTCATGCATTGGTGATTGTGATGCAAATGGTGGGCTATGGAGTCGAAGTCCGTTCTTTGCGTTGTTTGCTGCACAGCGAAAGGAACATTTGGGAGACTTTATTTGAGCAGTGGCTGAGGTGCTGGACGAACGGAGCTTTGAATGGCTGATTGTGGACTTGTGGCGTTGTTGGTTCTGTCGAAACACAGTGCTGTTTGAAGGAAAGACAGTGAATTATGATCAGGTATTGGATGTGGCTAATGACTACCTAATGGAGTATCATCGAATTCACGTGAAGAGGATGAAGGAGAGGCGAAGAGAAGGTACAGTCTGGGAACGACCGGATGAGGGTTGGATTAAAATTAATGTAGATGCATCAGTGGTGCTGGGGTGTTCGCGAGTGGGGTTGGAGGTGGTGTGTCGTAATGCGGATGGCCGGATGTTGGCCGCCGCGGTGAATATGGTGAATGGAAGATTATCTCCACACTTAGGAGAATGTTGGGCACTTAGGAAGGGGATGCAATTGGCATTGGAATTGGGATATCAGAAAGTGATGTTTGAGGCAGACGCTTGCAATGTCATTCGTCTTGTTTTAGAGCCAGAACCCCGTTCTTCTGAAGGCCCTTTTTTTGGAACAGATCATTAATCTTAGCCACAAGTTTGCGGACTGTCAGTTTCGAGCCACTGGTAGAAGTGCTAATAGGGTAGCTCATTTGCTTGCTAGGCATGCCTTAGAGGAAAGTTTGAATCATGTTTGGGTGGAATCACCCCCAAATTTCATTGTACAAGCTCTTGATTTTGACATTGTGAAATGATGATATTGAAAGTTTTTGTTTGCAAAAAAAAAAAAAGATAATGATAAAATTGTCTTTGAATATGAAAATCTCTAATAATTATGTAAAAGATGGAGATCATGAAATAAGATGATCTTGTTGAAGTGTTAATGAATTGTACTGCTGTGACTTATGTAAACAATTGATGTTTTTAATGAACTTTCTTGTGTTTTGATTTGTCATACACGACAAACTAAAACTTAAAACCATGTACTTTTGTGGACTGCAATTCAATATGTAAAAAAGGTGTGTTTTTGGGTTTATGGTTTATATTATTTAAAAGTGATCTTTTAAACGAATATGTAGGTTGAAAAAAAAAAGAAAAGAAAAAATTACCAATTTACATGTAAATTGTTTTAATCAATAAATGTGTGAATAGAAATGAGTTTGAATAAAAAATAATTTTGAGAAAATCTAAGTGATACCACTGATTAGGATATGTTTATGTTCAAATTCTTAAACTGGGGATATTGATGATAGGAAAACCCAATCTGTACTGAACCCTAACAGATACTGAATTCGTATGGAATAAAAAAATTGTCAATTCGCGGATCACATGGCGGGTCTAGATCAATGCAGATCAGCTCCGCCGATCAACGATCCTCTATTTTTTTAAATAAAATTAAAAGTTGAAATCAAACTCTCAAAAAATTATGGTTTTATGCTTTTTGTCATATTATAAAGTTGGGGGTTTGATTGTACGAACTTTGCAATAGGAGTGTTTAAAAAAAAAATAATAATAATAATAATAAACAAAGTGGATCGATCTGCATGTTAGTAACATGTCTCGACCCGACTCCCAAGTCACAGATCGCGAATCACTTTGCACCTTCACGAGTGTGTATCTATTATTTTTATTCTATTATTTCAATATATTTTTATAAAAGACTCTTACTTTTGGATACTTTCTGAACGGGGTCTTGGTCGTCTAGCCCTAGGGGCGGCCTGCTTGCACACAGGGGCCAGCCATGCATATGTGGCATTCTATGCATAAAAAAGCAAACCTACTTAACAACTCAGCACTACCCAACACCCTCTGATTATCAAATTATCCCTCGTGTCCCCAACTCTCATCCTTTATCTCCTCTCATTCTTTCCTCCATTTCAGGTGAAAACCTTCCTCATTTGCCATCACCAATCCACCCACCATATGCAAGTTCCTCTGGTGGAAGAAAGGGAGGAGTTGAATATGGGTTTAAGCTGCAGGTGCGGGTGCACTAACCGCTGGAGATAGGTTTCAAGAGAAAAAAGAACAAAGATAGGGTTTTAGCATTGAGGAATGTTTTTGAAAATGCACCCGCGCGTGGGGGGCTCAGTGGTGTTGGGGTTAGGCGGGTTATGATATATTCCATAGCCTACCTTTTAGTTGGCTAAGATTGTCCACAAATGCATGCATGTACAATAATCAGGCACACTGATGGTAAAATAAAATTTTTGGTATTCACAAAACATGTATAAACTAGTAAATGAACAAGTAATATTTTTTAACTAGTAATAATAGGTTTAACACTATTTATGTTGATTGTTGAGTAGAGCTATTGATCGATTTCTAATTTATTTAGTATTTTTACATTAGAGAATGGACAACTATATGAAAAGATCCATATATTCAATATATCCATTAAAAAAAAGAATAATTATGAAAATAGGAATACTAATTATTTTTGTGTCTTTCTCTTTCTATTCTTGACCTTCACATAAGACTTTATCATTGTAGATGCTCTTATAGTTTCTTATTTCTTGTTCGACAAACTTATATCCAAAATAATCAAACTGTCCAAAATAATCAAACTGCGACATGTGTCTAATATATTGTCCTCCCCCTTTTTTCCTAAGGCACCGTTTGATTAGAAGCACGAAAAATGTATGGAAAGAAAATGAATTCTAGGTAATTGAATTCCCTATAATTAATTTTTATGGGAAATGTCAATTACACTTGTTTGATTGACTTGATTTTCCACTTAGAAATATATGTTGTTTTTCCATCTTTTGGTGTTTGATAGATATTATTTTCCATAGAAACAATCTTTTTTACCAAATTTTATTATTTGATAGTCGTTATTTTTTTTATAGAAATTATCAAGTTATATATATTGTACTTTTCTCCATGTATTTTTTATTTACCATTTTTTTTATTTGTCAAAACTACGCGAACTCCAATTTTGAGCTGAATATATGTTTATATTTGATACGAAATCAAACCACGACAAATAAAAAAAGATAACTAATGTCAAATTTTTTGTCCTGCATGATTTTTATAGACAATGATGACATGATGAGAACGTTTGAGAATTATTATGAAAATAGGGTACATAGAGTCATGCTTTATGACGATTATAGTCTCCTCAGACGGTTTAGCACTCATGATTCAATGAATAATTTTGAGGCCATCAACTATTCCAATAATGTACTTAATAAGTTGAAACTTATACTTAAAAAGAAATTGCAAGAAATTCAGTGAGTGATTTGTGCATGAATATGAAGATAAAAAGCTATAAACTTCAATAACGATCAATAATTAGAAAATTAGAGATGTTTATAGGATCTTATATCCAATTTTTTATATTTTAGAAGTTAAAAAATAATCCAATATTTTAAAAATATAGAATTTCAATTCCCTGGAAAACGAATTACCTAGGTTCTCCAAGGAAAATATTTTCCTTGTTTCTCTGGAAAATATGGTCATGTGACCAAAAGTGAGAAAACATTTTCTATAGGAAAAAAAACCAATCAAAAGCACAAGAGTGAGAATTTAAGTGGAAAACTAACATTTTCCATAGAAAATTATAACAATCAAATACACCGTAAGTGACGTTATTTTATTGGATTGAAAAAGGAATGTGATAAGTTCAATGATAGGGAAAAGGGTAAATGAAGGGTTAAATTTAGCCTCTTACACGCCCTTTCCCCCCTCCAAAACAACATTTTCTATCTCAAATCCAATACATTAATTGAGTTTTTTCCTCCATATTAATTGTACTCTAAAATTGGGATTTTAGCCCTACATTGGATTGGGGTGGGGGAATTGGGTTTTCCTACCATATTAGAAATGTTCTTAATTAGCTTTTTCCCCATAGATTAATCATGCACTTACATTACAAAAATCAAGTCTGCTTCGATCCTCACCCCATTCTGTTGATCTATATGTCACTTTCCATGTATTTTCTCTTTCTTTGCATCCCTTCTTCACCCTCACCACCGCCACGGTACAAATCAACAATCAATTTGAGTGGGGCTCGCGATCTCAACCGTCGCCTCTTTGTTCCCTTCATCTCCTTCATTCCTTTTTAAAAAATTTGCAAGTTGGAAAAACTAGATTTAACCAGTATCGCGATGATTCGTAGCCTACGGAAACAATACCGAACATTTCCTCTTGTGGCGTTTGTGGTTGATCTGAAATCTCTAATTAGAAACTGGATATGATTTCAAATTGTGGTGGTGCTTGCGATCGAATTTAATTTTGTACATTTGTTGCGGATCTGAAACCCAAATTAGAAACTAACAAATGTGGTTATGGTGGTTTGTTATGTTCTGTCGAATAGTAGTGGTTGTGATAGTGGAGTTGTTGTGACTGGTGAGTCACAACTCACTGAAAGTTGAAAAAGTGTCTAAGTGATAATTATCTAATAAATTTGTGCCAAATAAGAATGTCACTTTTTATGTCACATTTTTCATGTCTCCTCGAATCACTCATTTTATCTTTGTGAACACTTGATTTGTGAAGAAAATCATATGTGTATCTTAATTAGTTGTATATGTGTATAATAATTACCATTAAAAATGTCAATTAGATTGGAGATAAGACAAATTTATTTATTTACTTTGACGGGTAGGACAAATTTATTTAGGGTTTGTTCTTGTGAATTTTATGTATTGAAAAATTACATTTTACAGGAGAATATAAGATAAAAATATTTAAAAAATTGAAAAATGTGAATATTTATTATTATTTTTTGTGTGAAAATTCCAAGAACAACATCATAGAGAGAATTATAATAAAAAAGTTGAATTAAAATGGAAGAATGCCGTATAATAGGAGGGTAATCTCGTAACTTCATTTCTCACATTCGTGAACCGCCATTTGTGTTGGCATTCAAATTCAAATCCCAAACGGTAAATCTGAAAATCCCCCAAGCCCGTCAGCCAAATTCACCTTCAGACAGTCCTCAGAGAAACACGATATTGCAGAAAAAATGGAATCAAGAAGAACCAAACCCGTGCAAAATCGATTTCCTTCTTCTCCCCTGCCAAATCCTCAATCAATTTCAGTTTTGAAAGATCGGAAGAGCAATTCAAAAACCCCAAATCAACCCTCGCGAACCCTTAATTTCCATTCCACTCCTTACTCCCATCAACCCCTGTTTTCCACTGCCTCTAAGAACACTCCAGCTTCACATTCGCGCCGTGGCTTGAAAAGCTCAGCTTTGAGATCAAAGACAGCCCAGAGATTGAAGGCATTTGAGCTCGAGCAATCCAAGTCGGCCAGGAAGGTCCAAATCGAAAAGGAAAAATCACTGAAGTCACTTGCAAGATCGCTCACTGTATGGCTGAATTTTCTGTTTGAAAACCCATCTTCTTTCGGCTGCAGTGTGCTCTTCCGATCTGGAGAAGTTGACGGGTCTGGAGGGGGTGCATGTGGAACCAAGGGGATCACAGTGAACAATGGGAAGAGGGATAGCGTATCAGGCCGTGGAGTGGGAGTTGATGGGCCATGGCGAGGTCCAAAGAGACAGAAGGATTCGTCGTGGAGAGGTGTGGGTAGCGCAGTAAGAGGTGATGCTGGATTTTCAGATTTTTCATTTTCAGCGTTAAAAGCTTCTTTGCGAGATATATGTAGCTTTGAGGATTTAAAGGAAAGAATGAGGGATTACTTGAGCTTGGATAGTTGTAAAGAGATTTTTCAGACAATGACCCAAGTTACAAAGGTTTGATTCTATTTATTTAGCCTAAATTAGTTATAAAATATTCAGAGTAAATGTTTGTTTTACTTAATAGAAAGACTATGAATAGCAGGAAATATCTGAATTTTTCAAATTCAATTTCGTTTATTGTGCAGAAGATGAACACATTGAATTATGAATTGGCGTCAATGAAGAAAATATTAGGCGCTGAAATTGTTTTTTCAGAATTAGCTGTGCTGTAGGCATATTAATGCACCACAAGGTGCTGGCTTGAGCTTTGTTAGCAAGTAAATTGCCTACTTGGACATGATAACTTTTTGAATCTCATAAGAATAAATTGGAAATAATGAAAAAGTCTAATTGTATTTAGTATTGCTCTTTACAAATATTTTGTTATGTATGCAAATTATGAAATTTGCTTGGCATCCTTACAGATACTGAAGCATCCATCTTAGTATTGATCTGGGCTAATTTTTGAGTTATTGCCCCAAATAGCTGTAGTATTTCATTATTTTGATCTTTTCACTTAGGTGATCTTCTTGCTTTTAGTCTAGTGAGAAAATAAATTTTCAATTCATACGGCTTTAATTTCAAAATGTGTTTTTCTCTTTTTGGAATTATCAGCATACATTGTTCTTTTAAATATTTGCTAGAATCTGAGGATTTCTTCAGATAGTTTTTCACTATTCACATTTTTAAATGTGTAAACACATATACATGTCTGGTATAGTTGCCTGTAAGTGCTAGAGGATTTAGAACTTTAGGAGTCATATGATTCGATCTGGAACTTTCTGAGTAAGATAGAATCCTGTAATCATTGTCACAGTGTTAACCATATTACTATTTAGTATAAATTTGGTATTAACCGCATTATTATGTAGTATAAATTTAATTTAATTTTCTTATATTTTTATTTGTTTTTCAGATTATTGATGAAGGCAGACTAAAAATGAGGCCTAATTGCCCTGTAGTGAGTGATGTAAGGATGAAGGAAGAAGCCATGAGAATTCTAATGTGCTATAACCCAATTTGGCTTCGGATTGGATTATATATTATCATGGGTGGTGACTCATTGTTGCCTAATGCTGATGTCAATTCTGAACAAGAAATCGCATTCTTGAGGATGGTAATTGAGAAACAATTCTTCTCACATACTGTTTTAGCCAAATTGTACGCTTACAACAAGTCAGTAGAGGGGTTATATAGACCAGGTTACTATGAAAATTTAGGGAATGTGATCTTGAAGAGATTATTATTGCTTGTGATCATACTTGATAAAGCGAAATCTCAAACCAGTCTTCCCCTTAAATATGGTATCGACGGACTTGATGGTGGATCTCCCTTATTATTCTCCCCAAAATCTAATATAAAATCAAGCCGTCAAGTGCTAAATGGTAAATACATTCTTCTTCCCATCTATATAACTTTATGTGCTACTTCAACTTTGTTCTTATTATTGGTGACATTTTTCTCGTATTGCTCAAGTTAGATCTTCTGTCATCTGATGTGATGCATGGGGAAGGTAATCTTGTTGCACATCTTGTAATTGTCGGGTATAAAGTAACGTATCAACAGGTAAAACACTTGAATTATACTACCTTTTTGTTCATTTTTTTCTATAAGACTACAGACCCCTTTTCTGGAAAGAGAATTCTGCTGCTCAATGTGTCTCATTAAGCTTGAATTTAGATGCTCACATTCTGAATCCATTTGTGATCATTTGCTTTATCATGCAGAGTCATCTAGTTGAGTATGATTTCAAAGTTACAGATTTATTTGAAGACCTGCAAGATGGGATCCGACTTTGCAGATCTATTCAGCTCTTAAAACATGATTCCTCCATTCTCATGGTTAGGATTCTAGAAATGAAATTCACAGCTTGTTTAGCTTCTTTGGCTGGATAATTATTTAATTTATTTTGCCACTTTTGATTTACAGAAATTGGTGGTTCCATCTGATACTCGTAAAAAGAGTCTATTTAATTGTGGCACTGCATTGCAATATTTAAAGGAGGCTGGTGTGCCATTACTTGATGAAGACGGAACAGAGATTATAGGAGAAGATGTTATAAATGGAGACAAGGAGCTTACACTTTCCTTGCTATGGAACATGTTTGTTCACTTGCAGGTGCATCGTAACATTTCTTGGATCCATATTTCTTCTGTCGTCCGTATTCTTCTCTAAATCTGTTGTCAGAACCTGCAGGTTTTTCATACTTGTGGGGGTTTGAGTAAATGTATCTCCTAACCAGTTACTGCTTATTTAATCCAACAGATGTTCTGTATTAGGTGTTGATCCAGGAATGTTTCTGCTCATTTAATTTTGATATGCATTTTGCAGCTGCCTCTCTTAATAAACAAAAAACTTTTGTCGGAAGAAGTCTCAAAGATCCGCGGAGTTCTTGTGGTATGATTCAAGCATGAATTTTTTTTTTGTTTTACCAGAATTAGAGAAATAACACCAAACCATGGAGGCATTCTACAAATGAGATATACTTTTTCATTATTAATCTAGCTGGTAGTTTACCAAAGTTCGCTAAAAACAATGTTATTATTTTATTATTATACGTAGCTATTCTTTGTGAAAGAATTGTTTCAAAATCCTAATGTAGTATGAGACCGTCTTCCGCCATTTTACAGAAACATTCAAGCACCCAGACACTCTTGGACATGCTCCTGGGTTGGGTTCAGGTATTTCATATTTATTTTGTATAAATATCCTTATCTCATTTCATCGAATGCATGACCTATAGATTTGGTACACTAATTTTAGTGTGTCTAAAGATGTTAGTTTCACATGGAGTGGTTTTGAAGATAATAAAATGAGCCTCGAGTCAAAAGGACAGAACCTTTGACAGTGGTTGTTGCCGGATGTAATTAGACTTTCATGTGTAAATATACGGTAATGTAGAACATCCTCCATCTTTCCCCTTCCTAAGTAAAAACTAGTTATTGAAACAGTGGTGAAAAACATTTTAGAGCAAATAGGTTCAGTAAGAACCCAAAAAGTGTGATTGAATGGTGGGGGATTCATATAAATGCTATTAATATATTAAAAAGCACAAGCAAGTCAGATATATAGAGAGCTATTGAGGCATGCAATATCACTCATACCTTCTGTTTGGCGCTCTTGTATGCTGAATTGTTATCCATTTTATGTTTCAGCTCATCCATCAAGGTTTCTCTTTAGACGTCTCTGTCTACTGACATTGTTTCCTACTTAACCTTTTCCCCAGTGCTACCTGTGTCACATTTCCCATCAGACGTCTCATCTTGTGTTAATGGAATCATTTCCCATTGATAAATTTATGCTAGTCCACATATAGATTGTATCTAAGAAGAAGGTAACCGCGTTTTCAAGATAATCATGCAAAACGCTCCCTCTTTTCAGGCTATTTGTGAAAGTTATGATCTCAAAATTGAAAGTTACTCCTCCTTGTTGGACGGAAAAGCCATGTGGTGCTTGCTTGACTATTACTTCCGCAAGGAACATGATTGTGCATGTTCTTTTACGGTATTCTCATCACATTTCCAAATTCTTTACATATTCTAATTTACTTATTATCATTCTTTAAGTATACTTACTTGATCATTGTTCCGCAGGAGTCAGGTGCAACATCCAAAAAAGTTTCAATCATGTCAGCACTTGAGTATACAGATGCAGTGCATAACTTCATACTTACTCAAAAATTAACGTCATTGCTGGGGAACTTTCCTGAGGTAATGTACTAATGATGATTTAAACTATTGTCATATTCAGGAATTTAAGCACTTCAAGACATCTAGCTCTATGAATAACATAAATATCTCAGAAAAGGAAATAAATAAAAAATTAAAAGTAATACCCAATTTCTAAGAACATGCCAAGGCTAAGCTGTGTTTCAATGCATGTAAATATGATACTTTTTAAGGTTTATTCAGCAAAAACTTTGGCAGGACCTAAGCAGTTTAATGGCATGTAATTGGGTTTTCAATACCCTTGATTAAGGGTAAAATTTCCCTCCTCTACAATAGTACCCTAGGAATGCTTTAAAAAAAAAAAAAGAGGGAAGAATCAGTGCAAACGTTAAAAAAATTATTATGCTGGAGTTAATTCTTTTAGGAATGTGGTATCGTAAATGATGCATATGAGCAACCAATTTTTTTCTTGTATGATTTTAAGGTTCTATGATGACTACATCTAAAGTCAAAGTATTTGTGAAGATCTATAGGTTTCATGGTTTATTTATTTTGTTTCATCGGTTTATCCTTTGAAGCCTTGAACAAATATATGAATTTGAAATTTTAAAATTTAGTATTTATTCTTATATGGTTGCTAACAACCAGTTGTAACTAGAAGGCAGAATGGTCAAATTCAAGTTTTTGGTGTTAATAAAAATATTGCATATTGCCAGTATCATTAAGTTTGTCTCGTTGGGTTTTTCCCATATGTGTTTAGTAGGATGCCAGGACTACCATTTTCCTTGAATTGACTCGGAAAAATTAGAATGTGTACAAAATAACTGTACTAGGGATGTCAGATTCTGATTTAACAATGATTTACATTCAATGTAACATCCTTTTTTCTATTTGTGAAGTCGGTGCTTCTTTAGTGCCACATTAAACAACTAATGTGCTTGCTCCTGTTTCATGCAGGTTTTACAAGTTAGTGATATACTTGAACATAATGGTGCATGTAACGGTCAGAGCGTTGTGGTCCTTTTGGTGTTCCTCTCATTTCAACTACTTGTGAAAAGAAACACGGTATTGTTAAAAAGATATTTCTTGTTAGATCTGTATGACTATTATGAAATAATTAATGTGCTAGGTTTTCTTTTCAGGATACACTAAATTTTCATAAACTATTCGGTTTCAAATGTCAAAGCCCATACAGGAGGCGCTTAAGTACAGACAGGTGGAAGAATGATGAAGGTCTCTCGTAAATTAGAGCAATCTACAAATTCTTTCAAGTAAAAATATTTTCAACCTTAATGTTTGACTAAATACTATCATTACACAAAGTCTTTTGGTTTTAAATCTAATGACATTTGCTTAGGCTAAAAACCTGACTAATATGGATCTATAAAAGTGAGCATAGCTTGCTAAAACAGACTATTACAATAATGATACATGAAACTCATATTGAAGAATTATAATATACATCAGATCCATGTATCATCGAGCGTTTTTGCTATATATCCTTCCAATCAATTAATATTCATCTTAAAATGGGATTTTCTGCCCTTATTGGTTACTGATGTATTTATTGTTCTGGGTAATAATGCAGATAACACTAGGAATTTTAAGGCTATAATGACTTGGTGGCAAGACATGGCTCGGCAGAACAGTAAGCATAATATAATGCAGGCTGCTACTTCTCCACATTGCCACTTGACTGGCAGCAGGGACGATAATATCCTAAGAGGTAATGATCATAACACTTCGCTGGTATACTTTATCAGAGCCGAAAATTTGAAAAAGCATTGACACCCTCAGTCTCTAATGATAAAAGGAATAATTGTATATAAAAACCTCTACTGGTTATACTTGCTGCAATCTATACAAAACCAAGTTGCTCATCTTGTTCTGGGACATTTTACTATCTTTCCTTAACTGCTGCACGCAATCTAGTTCTAAACTTTTCTTTGAAATAACATACATAGAAAGGAAAAATAAAGATCTTTTTCTAATTGCAAATATTTGCTGAACTGGAATTACCTATTTGGTTCCCACCAAGAAAATTAGAATATTCTATGTTCTTCTCTTTTAATGTGTAATGGCGAATGGTGTAACTAAGTGATCCCCATCCTGGTAAAACTACAATGGTTATTCCGCTGATGTAGTGAGTTACTGAGTAGCATGCTTTCTTAATAAAATTTCTGTCTCTACTTCAGAAAATGCTGCAATAATAATACAGTCTCACTTCAGAAGAGCAGTGAATCGAAAAAATTATTTGAAAAAAAAGGAAGCAGTTACAGTCTTGCAAAATGCCATATGGTGCTGGTTGTCAGAGAAGAGGAAATTATCCCTTGGAAAGCCCAATGCAACATACGTCCAAGAATCTTTAATCAGTGCGTACTCTGAACAAAAATAACTTGATCTTTCTTGTACCATTGACATTTCATAATTCTGGATGTTTAATTAAATGTTACAGTTGGCATGGAACACAAAGAAAACATTGGAACATATTTTACCTTTATGGTTGACAGACATTATTTTGTCAACTTGAAAAAGTCTTCCGTGGTCATTCAGCATGCTGCCAGGTCCTGGTTGTCTTGGAGGCATTGCAGCAGAGATAGGCATTATTTTGTCACTTTGAAAAGGTCTACTATAACCATTCAGCGTGCAACAAGGGCTTGGATTTCTTCAAGGTGCAGCAGGGAAGGTACCACATGGAAATTACTGTCAACTCCAGATCTCCTTACTTCTGTCACTGTTACACAGAGCTGCATTCCTGGGCAGAATGCGAGGTCTGTGGTTGACCAAATAATTAATCAAAAAAGGGATGCTTCAAGTATTTCAGTAGAAAATAGAGCAACTGATCTTCGTATGGCAGCAGCATTCACTATCCAGCGTGCTTGGCAGAACTTTGTTCACCGAAAATTTATCCAAAGTCAACACTTCGCTGCAACTAAAATCCAGAGTTATTGTCGCCGACGGTTGGAGAGAAAACGCTTTGTGGATAAGAAGCAAGCGGTGATAATAATTCAAAACATTTTCAAGTGTTTAAAGCTTAGAAGGGAATTCCATCATCATAGGAAGGAATACTCATCTGCAATTATTATTCAATCTCATGCTCGTGGATGGATGGCAAGGAGAAAATGTTACAGGCAAAAGTTTCTCATTGTTATGATGCAAGTGAGTTGCTCTCAAATATTTCAGAATATCTCAACATTGTATGCTATGCCTATTATCCATTGTCTTTTTGCTCAAAGGAGAAAGATATAATTTAATGCTGGAAGTACTTATCCAGACATCATTTCTGCCTTTATTGGAACTAATTTCTTCTTCTGCTCCTGGGATTTGTCAAGACATTACTGATCTTCTTTTTGCCCCTGTAGCTTGTCCTTCACTGTTAACAGAGTAGCATATGAACACAAATGACTCAGTAACATATGCAAGGTTGTCTTTGTGGACCATCCACTCAATTTTATTATAACTGAAGATATTCCCTATACTTATAGTACACATGTCTGTTACAAAAGAACTAAATTTTAGTGCTGCTGCGGAGGAATAGATTTCTATGTTCTCTTTGGCCGTTCATATTTTAAATCTTGTCTTTGTCAATACTTTTACACCAGTAGAGAACCTTGTTTCATAATAAATCGTATATCTTGTATCTAAAAACGCTGTCCTTCTATTAAACTTAGAGCTGCTGCCGTGGTTGGTTGCAAAGGAAAGAATTATTATGTCAAAAGGATGCTGCTAGGAAGATCCAAAGTGCTTTCCGGTACTTCAATTATCATAAGGCATTACTTTCTCTCAAGAGTGCTGCTACTGAAATCCAGCAGTTCATTAGGGGGGAGAATACTAGGAAGAGGCTTCTAGGTTTGTTGTTTTCCTTTACGTCTCTTATCTGACCAAGATCGTACTGAAATCTGTAACTGACTAGATTTTTATCGATGCAGGAGCTTCCAGCTATTCTAAAGGTGTTAGAGATGGCTTCCATGGCCTTGAATTAAAGATATTAATGCATTCAGTTTTAAAGTTACAAAGATGGTGGAGGAATATTCTACTGCATAGAGTCAAAATGAAGTCAGTGATTGTTATTCAATCACATTTTCGAGGATGGAGAGCTAGACAAATAGCTGCGAGAGAGAGGCAACGAATCGTTGTAATACAGGTGAGTCAATTTCACCTTTTGACATTGCATATATGCCTCGTGAAATTGAAATGAATGTGACATGTGGTCTGTGTCCTTTTTTTGACAAATTATTTTTTATATTCTGAAATCTGCCTAGTGAGTAGGTGCATCTTTTTCTTTTACAAATGATGGCAGTAATTTCTCCACATAATGTCTTTCTGGGATTTCGTTTTGGCAGTCATATTGGAAAGGTTACCTTACAAGGAAAGATTCAAAAGCTCAGTTAGTTGACCTGCGCTTGAGGGTGCAACATTCTGCCGCTAATGTAGATGATAGTGTGCGGCTAATAAACAGACTTGTTACAGCACTTAAAGAACTCCTCAGTATGAGAAGTGTTAGTGGTATTCTCTACACCTGTGCAACTCTGGGTGAGGATTTCATTTCACACTATGAAATTTAGATTAGCAATTTTTCTAATATTATTTTCTTTAGATTAGCAAATTTTGTCACGCTGGTGCTACTTTGCAGAGGTCACTGTAAGGTTGTTGGAATTAGATGCATTCCTTTCATGATTTTGTAACCTTCAAAAAAGTGAAGATAAATAAGCTCACCTCTCTAGAATCATAAACCATTGATGTGTACATTATTTTGGTCAAACATACTTTTTATTCATACATTTCGAAGGCAACTTATTTCTATTTTTTTATAAATTGATCAACTTATTGTTTATTTCAATCAAGCTAAGTATGGTAAAATCACTGACTTCTTCCTATGTTTTACAGATATGGCTACAGAACATTCACGGAAATGTTGTGAAGAACTTGTTGCTGCAGGTGCTGTGGGCACTTTACTTAAGCTGATCCGCTCTGTCAGCCGCAGCATCCCTGACCAACAAGTGCTGAAGCATGCACTGTCTACTCTCAGAAACCTTGCACGTTATCCATTTCTCACTGAACTCCTGTTGGAGAACCGAGGATTGGTAGAAACAATTCTATGGGAGTTCCTGAGGCGAGTGCCTGAATTTATTGGATATTTGAATTTAACCATTTAAAGGAATTATTTTGACTCATTTTCTTTGTAATTTTTATAGGAACAAAGAGGAAGCATATTTCATTGCATCTGAGCTTTTGAAGAAAATATGTCAGAACCCAAAAGGTGTAGAATATGTACGCGGTTCACCAGCTCTTTTGAAGAGGTTACATAACCTTGTGGTAGAACTCGCAAGGAAGGCTGGGAATTATAAGAGGTTAGTTGTGTGATAAAAGGAATGCCAGATGCCAGATAGTCCTCAGTTATACTCCACAGGATAAGAAAATATACTTTTAAGCCCTGCCTTACCCCTCACCCTTAATTATATCAAATATCATCTAGTCCCAAAGAAATTACATGACACAGGTGTCATCAAGACTGCATTCTGTTGCAATAATGATATTGTCATTTTCATTTGGAATTTTAAGTTTATTTTGTTTCATTTAAAATGTAGTTATACTCGGAACTTGGGGATGAAAGAGCAGGCGGATAGAAGATTTAGAGAGGCTGCTGAGCTTCTGGAGCTGATTACGCATTCCCTAGGAAATAGCAACTCAAGATTGATCTGATAGTGCGTGCATGCCCTCATTGATGTATTGAACAGAATTATTTTTCACTGGTCATTGGGTGTGTTTGTCAGCAAGTCTCCGACATGCATTAGTGTGCCCTTGTCCAGGTGTGGCGGAGAGATTTGTCTTGATTGCTTTTGGCAACATTTATTTGCTGCTAGCAAATATATGCTTACTTGATTGGGATTGTACCATGGCCACATGCTACTTGCATTGTGTATCATCATCAAGCTTTTGGTATACTGCTAATGATGATTTGATTAGTACTTCACCATTGCCATTGTATATGTTAACCTATTACTCGCAGTTGGTAGATGTATTCATGTGTAATGGTCAACATTGTTAGTTAAATGAATAGTTCAATCACTTTTACGTTATTGATTTGATGGTATTACAATGTGAGATTTATCACTTGAAATGTGTTGCAATAAGAGAGCTCATTTGAACAAATCAATCCTGATATCTGTGCACTCGTTTTAAGTCTTTAGATTGAATTGCTAGTTTGAGTTTAATAGGATTAGATGTCATAATAAAGCTTGACTATTCATTCATCTTATATCTTGTTAGAATACCTCAGCACATATGAGTTGTTAGGATAAGTTCTCGAATGCTTATGCGTTGATTATTTATTTTATATAATCTTTTGATACAGAAGTTCCTCACAAGACGATTTTTAGTTCCTTGGATGAGAAATAATCAATCATACGACATTTGGTTAAAAAACAAAAGAAAGAAAAAAAAAAACAAAACAAAACTGAAAACTGAAATCATGAGAACTGTCTCAAGGATTTCGATGCATAACATCCAACATTTTAATATTTCATTCATAAAAGTACTTGCAAAGGCTAGACATTTTCTAGTTTCATCCATTTTTACATCCAAATACAGAATGTAGAATACAAAATGCCACATATTTCATGATTTTATTAATAGCAGCTCATTCTAATAACCGTACCAGATTTCAATTACAGGATAGAAATCAAGAGCGGAACTTCCACTGGTTCCTCTGAAACTCCTGGATCACGTATTGACTCCTAAAATGAAACCATTGCTGTACGATGGAAGGTTATCGGGGGGCGCATAATTCCTCACAGGTGAGCGGAAAGGATTTGGGGTCACTGGATAAGTAATATAAAGCCCAGCAGCACGAAGAACTTGCTTGGCATTAGAGCACAAGAGTTCAGACTGATCTGTGAAGTAAGCTGGAATATCCAGGGACTTTATCAAGTCAAGGGCTCCACCCCAACTTGAATAGGTGCCTAATCCACAATTCAAAGCCACAATTAGATGCGGAGTAGGCAAGTAGGCGGCCTCTTCTTGGTAAAGACCCCGTATTAGATTTATTCTCACTTGGCTACTTATTCCAGAAGTTGTTCCGGACAAATTTGCTGGGACAGCCGGCCCCACCATAAAAATCTGTACATTGCCAACACAGTTAAGTAAATGACCAATTTCAGCAAATGCTGGCATCCAATCCAATTCCCCCTCTGGTCCAAGATAATGAAGGATTACCTCCTTGCCTTTGAGTAGAAGATTCTTGGTACCAACGTTCAGTGCAGTCAGTATATAGTACAATGTCACTGGGTGTGAAAGAATGTCAGCCACAGGGCTCGAAAGTGGCAGTGAACGGAGATTATAATACTCAAACCATCCAGAAAGGAGAATTGGGCTTGACATTCCATCTCTTGGATTGTCATTTAATGGTGAATCATGAGGAAATTCATCATCATCTAGGCCACCCCATGAATCCCAGAGTCCACCGTTAACAGGAAGTAAGCCATATGGACAGTGAGAATAACACGGGCATTTTCTTCTCCACATGCCCTTTCGGTGGATATTCATTGATTCAAGCCATTTGCAAGGTTGTTCAACCAAATAATCAAACGTGAAGATCTTCATTGCTAACTCCTCTTCCCTTTCCATCATTGCCCTGTAAAGTCCACACACATCTTCATGTGTTACCTTCCAGTGCTGCTGCCGGCAGAGAGAACTGCAATAGATTGCTGCACGACAACGGCCACAGCAAAGTGACTGTTCCTGTTCAACCTCTTTTTTGCACATGGAGCATCTCCTTGTCCTAACCGTTAAATTTACTTTTACTTCAGAAAATGTCTCCTCTTTTGGTGGTTCTGAATGCTTCGTGGGAGTTGATCCTCTTGAATTATATTTTTCTTCATATCCTTGACCAGGTGGATGTGAGATTGTAACTGCAACAAGATCGTTCCCTCTGGCCATTTCTGCTGGCCATTGAACATCAACTGTTTCAATAAATGGCTGAATGCTCTTCCGATCTCCATTTTGGACCTGTACTGAAATCTTGTTGCAGCAGAGAATGCACTAAGGAAATTGCCCTCATGACAGTGTACACAAATCTGAGCTCATCAAGCGTAGGATTTCTAAACTGAAGCTCACCCGACTCGGTACACCGAGCAACATCGAAAACCGGAAATCTATCTTCACCAGACACTTCCAAAGACAAGGATTTGACCATACTCTTATTTGATGGAAACATCAAAGACTCCACCTCATAAGTCACTCTCATTAGCTCTACATTTGGAACTCTAGTAGTCTCTCTCGAGCCTGTCATTTTCTTTGCATCATTTTCTGACCTAAACATGTGAAATCCCAAATCTCCACCATCTCCCCCAATAAACTGAATGCAAGGGAACGGCTGTTTCCAACCATTCCAATCAGAATCCTTTCCTGCCCAGATCGGAAGAGCACAGATGCCCCGGCCGCAATCGCCTCCACGGACCAGTCCTATACAGAGCTGCCGCAGATTTATACAGCGACTTAACGAAAGGTGGAGCAATGCCATCCACCTTCATAAGGCAGGTCCCGGATCCAGGTCCCAGTCCTGGCCCAGACCCGAACTGTTCTTGAAATCTAGAGAACAAGTTCTTTAAGTGCACGTGTGCTCTTCCGATCTGACAAACTCACTGATCAGATCCACTTAAAATTCTTTCCAAGATATTACTTTATGGCATTTGCAGTGCTGAAAGATAGATTAATTGTTCGTTTAGTCTGGTTTCTAATCAAGAAACCCAATGTCTGAAGCAAGAATGTAGCTGTTGAATTCTAAAGGCCTAATAAAAAAGAGGAAAATGATAGTATATACCAATAATGTTTTTGTGCAAGTGATTACAAGTGATCGCAGTTTCATACCGGGGTTATCGGGAGGAGCTTATGCATTTCTGCTGTTGAAAGAAAGCAATGGTCAAGCTGAGTGCAGATCTAATGGTAAGAATGAAGAAGGGTGTCCATTATAGGAAATTCGAATGAATAAAAAAATAGCAGCAAAAGCCCCTGCTCCAGTGCTCTGTTAATCATAGAAAAATTATATTTGTAGAAAATCATTGAAAAAAGGGCCCCTAACGTTTGAGGTTTCTGCAAAAAAGCCTGTAACTTTCTATTTTATATTTTGGTGCTATTCACCTCTAATCTTTATATTTAGCTGCTAGAATGATTCTTATCATGATCATATTTTAACCAATTTCATTAGGTTAGTCGACAGTTAAGATAAAAGTTTCCTAATCACAATTACAAAAATATCATTGCTCAAATAAAAAGCAAAATCAAAACTAATAAACAGAAAATAAATAAAATAAAATTGTCTCTTCTCCTCAACGTTATGGGGCCTTTTGTGTAAAATGAAGTCAATTTTTCAACTGAAATCCGTCTTTAATCTAGTCAGGATATATAAATAAATAATATTAATATTATAAAAAGAAATAAACGATGCATTTTAGTAATAATATTTTATTTTATTTATATATAAGAATAAGAAAAATAAAGTAAATGATCCCTTTATTCCAAAAGATCCATTCTTCATATATCATATATCTTGTTTACAAATCATCTACTACCATCACCACAAAAGTGGTAAACTGGTGTATAATAATTAATTAATAATATACATAACACACCCACTAGACATATAACAGGATAATCCAGTTAAATGCATGGTGGGAAATAACTTTATTAACGAGAGCGTTTTTAGTAGAACAGTTCAATATGTCCAGTGATAGTGATAGAACCGTTCAATTAATGATTGACAATTAAGCATTTAATCTAACTAAGCAATTTTATTGCTGATTATATATTACATTATCATTATATAATTAAAAAATTAAATGCCTCTCTCTCTCTCTCCCTCTCCCTCTCTCTCTCTCTCCCTTCCTCGCCGTCTCTTCCACAACCTTCGACGCCTCTAATTTCTCTATTACCACGTCCACTCCATACTCCGCCACCGGCTTCGCTAGCAGCGTCTTCGTAAACAACTGTCCATGAATTTGCACCGTCGTCCCAATTGTCCTAGGGCCTTTTCCCGGCCCATACAAAATTCCAATCCATTGACAACGACGACTCCGCTACTGCAAACCAGTAATTTATTTAGCGGATTTTGAGTGTGCATATACAATGTGCTTTGTGACTTCGTTAATGGAACTTTTGGGTTCAATAATTGCCCATTCAAGAAGAAAAGGAATTCCTTTTCACCCTTTTCTTTGTGGCGTAGGAGCAGCAACAGTGCGCGAAGGTGGTTGAAATTACAGTGATGGGAATGACAATGGATTGAAATGTGAAGAGAGAGATTGAGGAGAGAGGAAGAGAGGCGTCGGTCCTACACTAGACATATAGGGCCGAAAACTCCCTTTTTTATTAGCACCCATTATAAATAAAAAAATAGAAATTTTTATAGAAAAAAAGGAAAAAAAAATTACTTTATTTTTCTTATATAAATGAAAATCTGCTATATGGCAAACTAGCAAACCTATCCAACAGCATTTCGCGTTGAACTCCACGTATCTTCTATCTCGAAACCTAGGGTTCCGACGAAGATGCAGCCACCGAACTCTATGATTCCATCGCCTATGGCTCCCCCTCCACAGTATCGACCCCAGCAGTGGACGCCACAACAGTCGCAGCAACCGCAGTACCAGGTTCCGCCACCGCAACAGCCGGCGGCGGCAGGGTACTACTACCAGCAACCACCGCCAGCTGCGCCGACGCAACAGCCACAACCTCAGCAATATGGCGTTGCTCCTACGGCTCAGGCTGCAGCTGAGGACGGGATCCGGAGCCTCTGGATTGGAGATCTGCAGTACTGGATGGACGAGACGTACCTCTACAATTGTTTTGCTTTGACCGGGGAGGTATGTTTATTTGGACATGTGCACCGTGTGAAAAGCGAAGTATTCCACTTAATGAAAATAAAACCGATCATATTCTTATGCATTGAGTCTGATTCTTAAAAGTTATTTATTTTATCCACTCCAGTGCTTGTCTGTGATGTTTACTTCCTTTGTTTCCAGCTTTCCACGGCTAAAATATTTCCACGCAATTGGAGAATTTTGTTAGTTAAATGGAATTCCTGGTTGAGTTATTGCGCTGGATACTTAATATTTCACGCGTTTGACAGTGATGATGAAGATGTTTATGCTGAATATTTGTTCTGAAAGAATAGCTCTTTACTGTGACACATACAACTTGCATCTTTTAAATTCCAGTACTTTGCATTTTTTTTTTTTTTTTGGGGGAAAGTCCAGCACTTTATATTTTTGAATTTTCTAGTATCTAAAAATGTTAAACTGGACATAATTTCTCTCTAGCTAACTCTGCCTGTGCCTCACAAGTCAATTACGTTGGTGAATGCATTTTACTGAATTTTGTGCATGCTTCAAGTGCACTATGCATACTGTGAACATACACATGAAACCTCCTAGTCTCTTTTTTGTAAGGGTTGCTGGGGTGAGGTTTCAGTGGATAACTGGGGTTGTCAATCAATAGCTGAAGTGCTGGATGGTAAACTTAAAAAACAAATTTGAGTGATAATAATGCTCAAAACTGGTTTATGTTTTATTTGCCTAGACTATTTATCCACTGTTAGTTTTCTAGAGGTTTTGCTCAATATTTTCTTTCATGTTATTCTAATACTGCTATTTCAGGTAAACTCTACTAAGGTTATCCGCAACAAGCAAACTGGTCAACCAGAAGGTTATGGCTTTATTGAGTTTGTCAGACATGCTGCTGCAGAAAGAAATCTGCTGACGTATAATGGCACTCCGATGCCAAATGCTGAGCAAGTATTCAGGTTGAACTGGGCATCTATGGGAGCAGGTGAAAAGCGTGATGATACTCCTGAGTACACAGTTTTTGTTGGAGACTTGGCAGCAGATGTTACTGATTACACGCTTCAAGAAGCTTTTAGGGCTAATTACTCTACTGTCAGGAGTGCCAAGGTTGTAACGGATAGGATAACTGGACGCACAAAGGGCTATGGATTTGTGAAGTTTGGTGATGAAACTGAACAAATACGTGCCATGACTGAGATGAATGGAAGGTTCTTATCAACCAGGCCCATGCGGATTGGTCCAGCTGCTAACAAACAAAAAACAAGCAGTCAAACCATTGGTATGCTTTGCCCTTGACTTGTGTCATATGTTGGACTGTTCTTGCTTTTGATCATTTATTATGCTGTGATCTGATTCCTGAACCTGGCAGTTAAAATGCATGTATGGGCTTTTTTTCTCTAGAGGTTTTGTCGAGAGTTGATGTCTATTGAGTAATGCTTTAATTTTGCTTCCATTCAGTTTTGCTCTTGAATTCTTGGAGATAACCACAGCTTACGGCGTCATTTCCTTCAAGTACTTTAAAAGTTTCGGTTTTGAAATATTAAAACTTGCATAATCTCATAGAAACTCCGGTTGTCTCAAAGCAGGATGTCAGGAGGCTCTATCATTTAGGGGCCTGGAGCTAATTTCAGCTGAAATGATAACCCTTCTTTTAGTGCCTGGTTTTGTGTAGGTCAGTTTTAATTTAATGTTTCTTACTTTTGGCTCACCGCGGCAATAATTATGCTACAGTTTTCAGTACATTTTTCTCAGCCAGTTCCTTTACTTTCTTAGTTTTCAGTCAAAGTCAATTTAGTTCTATCCGTTTCCATTTTCATATTTAAATTTCAGCCACTAGAATTACTCAATATCTCCGTTCAATACTTCCCTTCTACCATTAACATTTTAATTGAATTGGTTGACTCATGTCTGGTAATATTCTCCTACACTTACAAATGGATATAGTGTTGTTAAAGAAAGCTCACGATGGCCAGTGGGCAATGATCAGAGGTTGGTTGAAAGTTGAAACTGCTTACAGCATGCAGGTTTCGGTTCATTATGTAACTAACATGTTATTCAGGTTTTCTTTTCTGGTTCAATATTGTTATCTTTTACAAAGTTGCTTCTTTACTTTTTTTCTGTCATTTTTCACCGTTAGAACCAGACAATGGCTTTGATTCTTAGTTCAGTTAATTTGATCTCAGCTTCAGTTGTACTGATATATTGGTTTGCTATATTTTCTGAATGAAGACTAAACATGTTATTGGAACCTCCAAGCAAGTGCCTCTATCAGCTAGAACTGCGCTTCTTTACTGTGTCAAATGCAAGTTGCACATCGTATCTGAACTCTGGGGACTATTGGTTGTTTATGGTTACATGTGCTGCTGCATTCTGCTTCTTTACTGTTTCAGATGCAGGTTGCATGTATCTGAACTCTAGGTGCTGTTGGTTGTTATTGTTACCTGTGCTGTTGCGTAGAATAGAATCCCTTTAGCTGTGGTACTAAAACTCTTTAGAAAATTTTACGCCTAGTAGTGTCATAAAAGGAATCATAATAATAGAAAGAAGCCATGTATTTTGAGATCTTACAGTTATTCAAGCATATTGTGGATGCTCATCATTATAATCTAATTCTTAGAATGAGAAATTCCTAGTTCTAATTTTTCCTGTTGCCATGTCCATGTGTGTGATCTTCTCATGGTCTGAAGTCTGAACTGATGGCTTTTGAAATTTGACCGTACTTTTGCAAAAGATGGTTATAAGGCACCAGCATTCAGATTCTCTTATGATATGTTTTTTAAGGTCTTTTCCTTGTGTGCCACCTTGTGATATTGGTATGGGCTATATGGCTTAGCATGTATGGAAGTTTCTCGATTGACGTTTTATCATTGGGAAGCTGTGGTTTTAATAACCTTGAATATTATATGTTGGCGTTTAAGAAATTTTATATCATGATATATGTTTGATTGGGGTAGTGGAAGAATAGTGTATAAGTAGTTCCGAGTGGTATGACCATCACCTATTAATTAATATAATATCACCCCATTGCTTCTTCTCCTCCCTCACGTATTAGCAACTCAGCTCACATACGTGTGTATTTGCAGCTTCCTACCAGACTTCACAAGGAACTCAGGGTGAGGATGACCCTACTAACACAACGGTGAGTCAATTTATTAGAATAATTTTTATTCTTGTTTCTATTACTTGGCAACTTGCTGACTGATATTACTTTTTTGCAGATATTTGTTGGTAACTTGGACTCTAATATCACAGATGAGCATCTAAGGCAGGTTTTTGGTCAATATGGACAACTACTACATGTAAAAATACCTGTGGGGAAACGATGTGGATTTGTTCAATTTGCTGACAGGTAACTTGAATATTTACAACATTACTTTCCTTCCAACCCTGCACTGTCCTAATTTAAACACTAAGATTCGGTGTAAAGGATTTGCAATGCTGTCCACATGTTATGGTCTTAACAGAAGTTGTGCTGAGGAAGCTCTGCGAATGTTAAATGGAACCGTATTGGGAGGACAGAGCATCAGACTCTCATGGGGTCGAAGTCCTTCTAACAAACAGGTCCAGTTTGTGTAATTTTTATTAGTTTGATGTCAGTTGTATACGGAATGTAACAATATTCATCTATTCAAACTTCTCGAGTCTCAGGTTGATACAAATCAGTCAAATGGTGCATATTATGGATATACACCTGGATATGAAACCTATGGATATGCTCCAGCAGCTCAGGATCCAAATATGTACTATGCAGGCTACCAAGGATATGGCAACTACCCACCACCGCCACAGCAACCGCCACAGGTCAATATGCCTACAGATATGATAGAAAAAATATTTTTTGGTTTGTTTGGCAACCGATTGTAATTGGTTCTCATTATAATTGAGTAAGGCATCAGCTTTGAAGGGACCCCGTATCTACAAATTGTTATGTTCATTATGCCTCCACTTCCTCGTCATATATTTTCGAAAGGTGGAATATTAGGTTGACGACTATACATTTGCATTGTCATATATTTTTAAAGGGTGTAATATTTGGTTGACGACTATATATTTGCATTATGCATTGTCAATCATCTTTTTCCTTTGGTAGATGATTATTTTGCCAATATTGCAGTAATATATGCATAATTTTATCACTATTATCTGCTACTTTTGCTTTCTACTTTTTTACTGGTTTGCCAGATTTCTTGATGTAAATGCAATTTTGCTTTCTAGTTGTTTACTGGTTTGCCCGATGTTTTGATGTAAATGTATTTGCATCTGGTAAATTAACGACGAAGTGATCTGTTATGCAGTGATCAAGTCAGGCATCGAATGGAAGCATACAGCTGCAGTGCTGCTGCTCAATGTTGTACGACATAGCATAAGATCCTTCAGCTATACCGGTGCAGTAGTGGCTCTTGATTGGCCTTCAAATCAGTTTAGTTGCGAGAATAGCAATTTGGAATCGAGGCTATACCCCTGTTGAACTTAATTTGGCTTCTTATTATTATTATTTTTTCTTTGTACCGTTAGAAAGACACTTCGTGCTTGCTTTTATACTTATGTGTTGTGGTTTGTTTTAGCTCCTTGGGAGATTCTTACTTTAATAATCCTTATGTTCTTTATGGAATTGAAATTGATAATGAGTGATTGAGTTGTTTATTAGTAATTAGTAATTTCCGCTGGAGCTCCCTGGTGCTGTGGTGCATTTGAAACGGTGCAAATGCTTTCCCATCCTTTACTCTTTTTGTTTGCTCATCTGGTAACGTGAAGGGGATTTCATTGTTGGGGAGGATTTTATCTTATTCATGGACATAAACTATTTTTGTCGATGACTAAAGTGGGCCGATTAGACCATGTAAAAATTAATGGTAAATGCTGAACTGTTTGTCACCAATTTGCTGCTATGCCCAAGGATGACTGGGAACTACCTCAGGAAAAGGTAATGGAAAACTTATACGGGCAGAAATGAAATTAATAGTAATCTTTATTGGCATTCAAGCATAAATTTGAGCTTGCTCTGGGGAGCTTTATGTAAATAAAGGCTTAAATTTATAGGAGAATGTGTGATGTAAATGTAAATAAAGATCATTGAGTGTGAAAATTTGTTTTTTTGTAAAGAATGTATGGTTGGTATTAATTTGATAATTTTTTTTGTTTTTGATAAAGCTCTCAAAAACAAGCTCAAATCAAACAAAAATTGAGTACTTCTAGTTTGTATTTATTACAAAAAATTTACTTAGTTATCTTTTGTGGGGTTTTGGAAAATAACGTAAAAATAATATACATAATATATATTAAACAAATTACATAATTGCTGAATTATTTTTTCATCATTTTATACAGATACAATTTAACATGATATTTTAAACTCATATTATCAAACAAAAGACAAGTTTAGGGGTTTTATGGTGGAATTTATGTATTATGTCATCTAAATATGTTCCTTTAGCTTCTTCTTCGTTTTTTTGTCTCCAAGAATTTATTTCATCAACAATTCATTTATAAGTGGGGAGAAATTTAGTTGGGGCTTCGGTGATGAAGACAATACATAAATAAGTTATTAGGAAATTGTTTTTTATGGTCCCATGGAGTTGTTAAGGATAATAATTGCTTTATTAAGGTAGCGGATTGAATAAATAAAAAAGAAAATTGGTGTGTTTGTATGGAATGGGCAAAATAATTTACTTGATTTTATGAAGATAAATAATGACCGTCGGATTCATTTGATCTAAGGAACATGCTTCTTTACTAAATTTATTTGTCATATCAATTGGAAAATCGAACCACCTCATATCATCGTAACTACATGGTCGGTACTAAGCATTATACCAAAATTGAAAAAAAAAATTATTCAAAATTATACTTACAAATATATATATATATATTAAAGTGGTACTTATTCTCTTACAAATTTTGTCAAAATGCACTCAAATAAACAAGACAATTTGATAGAACCATTTTTAAAATAATTGACAAAATACCAAAATTTGAAATAACATTTGCTCATCAATTATCATGTGCATAAACTATTGTTCCGAACAAACCTTAGAAAATCTAAAAGCTTTTATCATAAAAAAAAATGATTTTGACAAATGATTGTTTAAGATAAAATTCCGAATTATCAATTTCAAGAGTTGTGTGAGCAATTTAGAGTGATGCATCATGATTGAATTTGGTAATACTATGTTTATCAAGTAAGTTCACTGTATCAAAAAATTGCATGCATCATCAAATATATGTATAAACTAATTAATTAATAATATTTAAATTAGAAAGGGTGTAATTAATATGTTTGGTAATAATTTAAAAGTAAACTATAAAAACATATAGCAGGGATATAATAGTTCATGGAATGATTCTCGGAGGACTTTTAATATACTAATAAATGACACGTGCGTTGTACATGGCATTACAATAATATAATGAAATTTCAATTCTATTGTGAAGATTATGTAACATAATTTTTTTCCCTTTTAAGAATCATAGAAATAAAAAAACAAGAACAACAATAATAAATAAAATGATTTAGGGTACTCATTGAGAATTGGCTAGAGACACTACCCATTTCAGCTTTCACTTAATTGTCAAATTACAACTCTATCTATAAAACCAAGTGTATTTTCTCACTGCAGTTACATTTTCTCTTAAATCATTATTTTTATTGAGTGGTGCAGTATATATCTTTTCCTCACATATGATATGCTAGATCATCTTTCACTATTTTTTGGGTTTAGCACTTTTGAGTTGAGCACAGTATTCAACAATTTAAAACATTGCATGAAGATAATATATTTGAGTTAAATATCATTTGGTTTACTCAATTTATCATTTTATTTCTAAACCGGGACTGAATTTTAACTTGTTATCCATTACTCATTAAACATATAAACGTGTTACCCATTCATTATTGAACTTATAAAAGCATTTTTCATCCATCACTGAGACGGAATTTGTTAGTTAAATTTATCGAAGGATATAGCAGGGTTTAACGGTGAAGTGACGTGGCTTAACTGCTCTGCCACGTGGCGAGTGAAATACTTATATGGTCATTGAACTATTTAAGTTGTTACTGATTGATCATAAACTTACCTTTAAGTTATTAATTCATTATTAAATTTTAATATGTTACTAATTGATCACTAGACTGACCATTTAAGTTACTAAACTATCGTTAAATTTTGACGTGTTACCCGTTAACACATAGACTTGTAAAAATCAATTTATAATTTGTCGTTTGTTTCTCAAACTAATATATGTTTTTTTCTTTTTTACAGTATTACTTTTTTTTTCTTTTGCATATTAACCACGTATCACAAAATATCGGTACTTTTTATTCAACTATACATTTTTCTTTGGTTGAAGCTTGATTCTAGTTCCCAAAATTTTGATTCTTAGGTCGAAAATTGATTCTAGTTCGTTTCCCACGACATTTTGTAACCAAAATTTTGAGCAACCAAAATTAATGTTGATTCTAGAAAAAACTAATATTAATTTTGTGAACTAGAATCAATTTTCAGCCTAAGAAAAAAGTATAGTTAAACAAAAAGTAAATGCATTTTGTGAGATGTGATTAATATATGCAAAAAAAAAAAAGTAATATTGTAAAAAAGAAAAAAAATAATATTAGTTTGGGAAACGAACGACAGGTTATAAATTGATTTTTGCAAATATTGGTATTAACGGGTAACATGTCAAAATTCAATGATAATTTTGTAACTTAAATGATAAGTTTAGTGAGATGTGATTAATATATGCAAAAAAAAAAAATTACTATTGTAAAAAAGAAAAAAAATAATATTAGTTTGGGAAACGAACGACAGGTTATAAATTGATTTTTGCAAATATTGGTATTAACGGGTAACATGTCAAAATTCAATGATAATTTTGTAACTTAAATGATAAGTTTAGTGAGATGTGATTAATATATGCAAAAAAAAAAAATTACTATTGTAAAAAAGAAAAAAAATAATATTAGTTTGGGAAACGAACGACAGGTTATAAATTGATTTTTGCAAATATTGGTATTAACGGGTAACATGTCAAAATTCAATGATAATTTTGTAACTTAAATGATAAGTTTAGTGAGATGTGATTAATATATGCAAAAAAAAAAAATTACTATTGTAAAAAAGAAAAAAAATAATATTAGTTTGGGAAACGAACGACAGGTTATAAATTGATTTTTGCAAATATTGGTATTAACGGGTAACATGTCAAAATTCAATGATAATTTTGTAACTTAAATGATAAGTTTAGTGAGATGTGATTAATATATGCAAAAAAAAAAAATTACTATTGTAAAAAAGAAAAAAAATAATATTAGTTTGGGAAACGAACGACAGGTTATAAATTGATTTTTGCAAATATTGGTATTAACGGGTAACATGTCAAAATTCAATGATAGTTTTGTAACTTAAATGATAAGTTTAGTATCACATTAAAAATTTAATGATTAATTAATAACTTAAAGGTAAGTTTAGTGATCAATCAGTAACAACTTAAATAGTTCAATAACCATATAAGTATTTCACTCGCCACATGACAGATCTGTTAAACCGCGTCACTTCACCGTTAAGCCACTTCATATCCTCCGTTAAATTTAACTAACAGATTCCGTCTTAGTTATAGATGAGAACCACTTTTTTAAGTTCAGTGATAATAAGTAACACGTTTATAAATTTAGTAAGTAATAGGTTAAAGTTCAATAATGAGAAACTAAAATGGTATTTAACTCTAACTAATATATTCATTAGTCTACTTCCGAGCACAATCAAAGATCCTTAGGAAAAAAAAGTATAAAAATCTTTATAGAACAAAGTAAAGCATAATTCACAAAACCCGTAAGAACATCTCCAATGGTACAAAGATTGTGAAAAATATGATGCCGTGAGATCTAGCAAACTTGCTAATAGCGGAGGCAGATGAATGTGAATTTCTTGCTGTTGGATTGAAATTTGTCACTAGCTTGCTTAATACTAATTAATAGACTCTTTCTTTCCAGGCAGAAGGATTACCAAAGACTCAATCTAGTTTCAGCCCAATAACATCAGGAAGTCCCATGTCAGTGGTGAGTCTGGTGACTTCTTCACTTGTTTAACAGCTTCTCAATTGAATTATGAACTGACGTAACATAGACTGCCTAGTAGACATGTATTTATAATGCTGTTTGCAAAAAATACTTGAATCCTTCGCATCAATCTGGTTTCTTCAAGTTCAAGCAGTTATCTGTGGCTTGGCTGAATAACTCCTGCACCTGCTTTAGTTCCTTTTCTGTCACATCAGCAACAAAAGGGATTTTTAGTTTCAACTTGAGGTAGAACACAACTCAAATTTGAACCACCAAACCGAATAATGTATTTCATGGTAATTTCATATTATAGTTTCCTTTAGTTTGACCAAGTAAACACATTCAGTTCTTATTTAGTTTTGACTTTGAATCAAGCAACCAGAAAGTATAATAACTAAACCACCAAATTTATGCAGTAACAGGTGACAAAAAGGCAAGGATTATGAGTTGAGGAAATTATTTTGTTCAGGGGGAAAAAAAGAACAAAGAAATTTGCATAGACCAGAAGTAGAAAGTTCTGAAACATTTCTGCTCAGTTTAGACGTCAGTAACAAATTCATTTCACATCTTCCGATCTGCAAAGACAACCAATACAAACTGTACACCTTTTCTCACCTGCTGTTTTAGCATAGACAACTAGACATTCAACTCTATGAATAAAATTTATTCATTCCAATTGCATGCACCATCGAGTTTCATGTTTTATTATAAAACTTGAATTATTAAAGTACCTTATGTGAATGAAAAATTTCCTAGGATATTTAGCATATTCATGTCCTGGTAAATTTCATGATATTCACTCTCGTGTTGATTATATTGCTTTCTTGAGTGTAAAGTGTGAATGCTTGGTAAGATTGAAGTTCTTACCTGCAGCTTCTAGTTGCTTTTGAAGTTCTTGACCTATTGCATCATTTTCAGCCTGCAAAGTGATCAAAGCTTTATTATACATACATGTTCGATACAAGAATAGAGTTTTAGGCATATCTAAGTAATTTGTATAATATGCAACATTGAAAACAACAAAAAACAATTATCAGGATATGATTCATCTGCAGCATACAGTGCAAACCATTTGCACAGTGGCACAACATATAACATAAAGAAATCCCACGCAAACAAGTTATGCTTATGTCCTTTTAGATAGAATAAATCGAACCATTTAACTAAGTAGTTCTCAGTTTTCATCCAGGAACCACCAACACTTGCAAGCTACTGCTTTTCGCTCAAATGCTTACTTATTTTTCAAAAATTACGAGCTACATGAGGGAGTGCATGTGGTAACTCATCCAGACGCTCACATTGTAATAACTAGTAACAAATGTAAGTGGAAACAAAGCTATATGAACTCTTGCCTGGAGTTCTGCAATTCTTTTCAATTGAGCTTCCTCACCTTCCTCAGATAATTGAAGAGCAGATACCAATGCATCAAACTGCAAAAAGCTCAGTCAGTTTATACATTATTCTCAAAAAAATGCCATTAAGATTTTCTAGAAAACACACAGAAAGAAACTACCCAAGCCTTCAATGTTTTCACAAAATAATTAGAAATCAGCAACTACAGAATCAATTATTTCAGGATGCAACAAAAAATACTGCTAAGCATTCAATCATGACACCTGCTTCGCAGCTTTCACTAATTCTGCACTCATGAGCTTGGGTTGCTCAGCAAGATCAACAGCATCTTCGGCAGGCTTAGTAGCAGGAGGTTCTGGATAATTAGGTGATAGCCGAACCGGAGGGGCATCCCTTTGAAGTGTGCCAAAGGTATTGAATGCAAGAGATGCTATTAGATTCACTGGTTCTTGTAGTTGAGATATTATGTCCATCTAGCAACCAGAAATCATTTATAAATTGGATGAAATTTCCGCTAAAAATTTGAG
>CAVNYN010287062.1:0-27404 GCA_963692815.1 Nyctanthes arbor-tristis
CCGGAACAGCACACCTTTTTCCACCACCATGTGCAACACAGAAATTTGTACCTCCATGCACACATTTTGGGCACATCCCACCACCATCAAAGAGGCAGCGCTTTCCACCACCATGCCCTTTACAGAGAGATGTACTTCCCTCGGCACCTTTGTTACACCCTATAAATGTGCATCGTTTTCCACCACCATGTGCTTTGCAAAACATGGTACTCCCTTGAGCACCCTTGGTACAACCTAGGAATTGACAACGCCGTCCGCCACCATGAGAGATGCACAAGCCAATCTGCCCCTCTGCACTGCGAGTGCAGCCTTCCATCTTACACCTCTTCCCTCCACCGTGCCGGATGCAAAGACCCGATTTGCCACGTGCTGCTTTAGTGCAGCCTCCTGGATATCTGCAACGTCTTCCGCCACCATGTGCGATGCAATAATCTGTTTTTCTCTCTGCACTTTTAGTGCATCCTAGATGCTGGCACCTCCTCCCTCCTCCATGGGCTTTACAGTAGACAGTCCTGCTTTCGGCTCCTTTACCGCAACCAGGTTTCTGGCACCTCTGTCCACCACCATGGCCAATGCAAAGACCTGTTGCCCCACGGGCTCCTATTGTACATCCATCAAACTTGCATCTCTTTGCATTGTTTGCTCTATGGTCTGAAGACACGGTGGTTCTTGCTTGTTCTGTCACAATACTTACTGTGTAACTAGAATTAGCAGAAGGTTCAGAACTCAGCTGGGAAAACTGGCAATGCGATTCTGCTCCAAGATCTAAAAACTTTAATGCAGTCGATGTTTCAGTCTTCTCCAATGATGGAGCCAGAAAAGATTTTGACAAATAGCCCAAGGATTTCTTGCCGGATGTAGAACCCTCATCCAAAACAGGGATTGCAAGTCTATTGCCTCCCAGGGATGCTTGACCAGAAGTACATTCTGGGGAAGATGAAAACTGAAGTACACTGGACACTTCGTTGGTGCCGCCTGAAAGACCTAGTTTTAGAATTGAATCATGCTCTGGCGATAGACTTTCTTTAAGTATTGTTGTCAGTCCATTGCTTCTGTTGCTCTGTGCAGATGAGAAATTGTCCGAGTATGTCCTTGGTGCTGGGCCCAATCCCAACACTAACTTGCACCCATCATCTGATGCATTTGCATAAGTTCCTAGACCGCTGTCACCTCGACTGTTCTTGAATCCAGCCGTTTCATGTCTTCCATGGCCAAAGCAATCCAATTGTAAATCAGTGTCCCTGATGTTGCCATTCTTTACAAGCTCGTGATCAAAAGAGGAAAACATACTGTTTGCTTGAGATAATTAAAACTCCCGCCAGCAGAAGGTTATGAGATACTAACAGAAAAATCCATAAATCAAAATGAAAAAAACAAGAGTGGTAGATCCTAACGAGCAACCTCCACCACTCACAAAACCTGCTGTGTCTGACCTGTCCATTATGTTACCTGCCTTAAGGAATCAACAGATATGAGTCTCCAAACACTGTGTTTATGAAGAGAATCTGATAATATTTCTACAATAGAAGCCTATGGCAGAATCAACCAAAATAGTAGAAATTCGTCTGCCTCTTGGTAAAGAGTGCTCATACAGTCACCTGGCAAAACAAACAACCTCATGCTTTATTCAGGACTCGTATGAATAAGGAAATCAGAATACTATTTCCAACAAAAATCCAGGTCAGAATTACACTTTAAGTAATACCGAAAGACAATAGTTTAACTAAGCAAAATAAGCATTATCAGCCATGGCATACCTAACTGAAAAACATACAGATCCAAGTTTGGAATTCAATGAAGAATAGATTGTGATACTGATATCATAAAAGCAACAATCAAAACTGAACTTCTATAAATTTAGACTAACATATTACTGAATGGCTAATCCTTTATCGGGACACAATCAATTAACCTGTTGAAAGCTGAAAGCATCTTACCTTGAGCAGAAAACATGAAATAAATGACTAATTAGACACACAAAATATGATTCCATCCATGTTACGAGTAAAAAAGAACCTTTTTTCCTTTATAAGTCAAAGATCATTTGTACTTTGTATGTTGAAGTTTCTTTTTCAAATAAAGGTAAAAAACAGAAACAAGGATGCCGGTCGAAGATAATCACAGCACAAGATTGAATTTATTTATTTATTATTATTTTTCCCCCCGGGAGAGATATTAATTGAACCAAAGCAGAAAAATAAAAGCAGCCCTAGGAAGAAAAATAGGTGCGATATAGAAAAATATGCTCTTTCACCACGAGCTTGGGGTTTCAATTATTCCTTTGTAGCTATTGTCTGGACTGATTTATAATTCTTTAAGGTGATGAAATCATCACAAAGAAACATGTGGGCGATTAGTAAAAATTACAAGAGAAAAAGAGACAAAAAATAATATCATTGCAATTCAATTCAGGAGATAAAAGTGGCCACCTAAGATTTATAGAGTCGTAAGCAAACTAACTCTTCGGTCTTCACTCAAAATTCCAGTTATATTATATCTAGCTCAAGAGATAACTCCAATTCAAGATCAACGTCTCGCAAAGTAATTCATTCGCTTATGGGGAAAAAAATTATCATCTCAACCAACTAAACCGAGTTTCTGAAGATCTGTAAAAATTACCAGACACCAGATAATAATCAGGAGAGCAGAAAGCCAAAATCACTATCTGAAACTCATAACATATAATAATTATAATTACAACTTTCGGATGCAACAGTAGGGATTCATTATACATTAAAATCTCCGAATTATTGAAACCAAAACTAATGTACCCAGCTATCTGTCAACGCCAATTCAGTAAAAACAAAAGTTCAACAGCAAACAATACAATTCACCAAGAAATCAAGCAAACAAACATACCCAGAAACCCCCAAGCATATTTAACTCCACGAACCCACCAGAGATTGGCTGCTGAAGAATTACGGTAATATTATACTTGCACTTCATAGAAGAGAAAATGAATTAGAACAAAAGAAAAAAGCGAGATAGCAGAATATTACCCTTCAAAGGAAATTTTTGAAAAGAAGTCAACTTTTGTTGATATCATCGAACAAGGAAGGACACCAGTAATATCAATCAAGAGAGCGACATGCTGAATTTCCACAGAATGTACAGAGAAATAAACAGAAGAAAAAGAGGAAGCTTTTAACAATAGGCTAATGTAGTCTGAAATAGAGAGAATTTGATTTGGGCACCTCCTAATCCTTGATTAAAAGTTATATATCAGCCTTTAAATTACTGTAATACCCCCTAATCACAGCAAGAAGCAACGTGTGGGGACTGTGTTTTGCAGAAAGCTCTCTCCGAAATAGGTCTGGGTGTGTTTTGGTTTGGTCGTGGTTTTAAGATAACTAAGTCAAACTGAAAACCGATGTTTTATGATAAAATAACTATTTGGTTATTTTGTAATAGTAAAACCAAACTGAAATCAAACCGTTTGGTTTCGGTTTGGTTTGTTTGATTATGGTTATATATAATATTATAAAATATTGTTCAACGAGGTTATTGACTAAATATAAAATTAAAAAATATGTACCTTATAAGAAAAGCAACTATACTCTAAGGTTTATAAGTTACAAGATTGTAATAGAAATTTAGATTTTTTTATAAGTTTACTCTTTTAACTTTAGGTATTTAAATCAAGAATTAAGTCAATAAATTTGAAATCAAATTATTTAACTTGGTTATGGTATGGTTATTGGTTTTGGAACGAAAACCATGTCCAAACCATGACTAAAGGGTCATTCGTTTTAATAACTATAACCGTTTGAAAACTTAAAAAAAAACAAACTAAACCGGACCAAACCACTCCGTTTTGTGGTTGGTTATGGTTATTTTGCTCAGCTTTAGTCCCAGATTTTGAGTTTTGCACAGGGCCATTTTTAAGTGAAAGGGATGTAATATGTATTCTCTTTGAGCAAGTTTAATGTTGGAGGCAAAAAAAAAAAGAAAAAAAAAACTAAGGGGAAAAATGCTAAGGGAAAAAATCAAAGAGAAAAAATATATTTTCAAATAATGTGTAGGGGGAAAACTCATTAAAGGATTTTGTTTATTTTTTAAATTTTTTTTACAAATTATTTTGTCATTACTTTTTTATCATATAATTAATATTCAATTTTTAACAAAATATTATTTTTTTAAATTTATTATTTTTTTAAGGAAGAAAGTCAGGCCCCAACAAAAATGGCTCCCCCTTTCGAGTCCGGTTCTCCTATCTATTGTGAGCAGAGTTACACATCCCACTTTTGACATGACACATATATAGTAAACACACATGGCTGTCATGTGTGAGTGACATCAGAAGTAGGCGATGTAACTCCGCCCATAATAGGTAGGTGAACAAAATCGCCCCCCTTCCCTACACATTAATTGGTTTTGGTAAAAAAAAAAAAAAAACTCAAATTGTCCCACATTACACTTGTTCTTATATATGACAATTTTATCTAGATAATCCCATGTTCATATGTGGACAAAGGGTATATTTGATATTATGATTATCTCGTATGTGGATAAAGGGTATATTTGACATTTTGATTATGTCGTTGTCCCGGAAATGGAAAGGAAGGGGGCATATATGCATTATAATTCGGACAAAAATAAAAATTAAAAAAAAAAAAAAACTGTCCTTGTGTTTTTAACATTTATAGAATATCACAACAACACTGTAACTTGCTACTTTTTGTTTGACGATAGTTTTAAGAATTACCGTCCTTTGTTTTCAACAATTATCATTACTTATATAAATTGAGCAATTCAGTAGCTTTGTAATAATAGTAAGTGCATTTCTAGAAAAGTATAAGCAAAATACTCCAATAACTTATTGCTTTTCACATTATTTATTATAATAATATGATTACTAGTTTTCTACGGTTTACCATCTCACGTGAGTGCATTCATTCCATGTGACTTGCAAACATGTACTTAGATGGGATGGTAGGCTAAATTTATATGGTGTGCATGCATATACTCACGTAGAGCATTGAGTGCCAACAAATTCTCAATAATATGATTTATTCTTTTTGAAAGAAATTTATTTTTTATATATTCACATCTACAACAAGAAGTTTTAAGTTTGAATCATACTTTTCTAACTTCTAATTTCCTTCATCTATATCTCCTTGTATAAATAAAATATAATAAAATAGTAATCCCGCATAAATAGAGAATCTGTTCCAGCTCCACTCCACTGATTTTTCTATAAAGTCTATTAGACATCATTGGAGGACTTATCTCCTAATGTGTCCACCCCACTCCCTATTCGCGAGTTCCAATCTAACACCATATGTTATGACAATATATGATGTCATGTGATTATGTGACATGTATTGAGACATGCTACATAAGAAAATACAATCATGTGGCGTATATCGATGCACGCCACATGTCTATATAGTACTATGTGGTGCTATACATATAGTTTTATATCATTTTTACCCAACTCTCTGCATCAACATTTTTATAAATCTAGTTGAATTACACGTGTTGTTCTTCAAGTGGATAAATTGAACAATAATGTGATTCTTGGGATCTACAGCCCTCCTCTCTAATTTGAGAATAAAATGCTCTTCTTTCACGATCTCGTCAATTAGTTTATTTTATTCCGTCTGATTTATATAGTCGAATTATATAGTTTTGTTTTTATATATTAATTAAAGAGTTTATTTTATACTTACTTACACCAGCGTTACTATTCAACATTATTCGTAATGTTATAATTATAATTATCATTAATTTACAAATTAATTATTAAATAATGGTAAATTAAGAAACGATTCATAAAATTTACTTTTCTAATAAAATTTTTGTTCTTTTGTGAAAATTAAATATGGACCAAATTAATAATTGGGAAATGAAGGAGTGTGTAACGTGCTATATCAACATGACGGCAAAGAAATCCCATTTTTCGTTTTAAAATAACTCATAGTTCTTTTGAATGAAATTGTTTTCGCCTCATTCCCTTTTCTTTTTTTTTTTAATATAATTGGAGGAATTTCAAGGGAAAAGATTTCATAAAACATAAAACGAGTTTTGGGTGGGTGGGTGGACTCCTCACCAGGTTGACTAAATAATATAAAATAAAACTATATTATTCTCATGGTTGCAAGTCTATTGTTCTAAACATCTATCTTACTCATACTCAAAAATTGCGAAGTAATTCTTCAATTTTCTTTTGAAATTTGTTTTGTAAATCTATGTGTTGAACAAGTGAAGTTTCATGACTTGAATATGTTAATTTTCATATTCAAAATGCGTTACTCATATTGTGTGACAACCAAAATATGTCAAAAGTAAACTAATATAATATATTCACATTTTTAAATGAATTGGAATCATTTAATGATTATTTAATTTAGTACTGAAATCACACAGTATACACAGAAACTGTCCAAAGATAAATAAATAAACGGATTTAAAATGATGTTAAGGAGTATTTGCAATAACTACGTCATCAAGATATGTGGTGGAGGACCATTCATTCAATTATTATAAGCAATTGATGTCAAATTTTAAATTGTTATTAAGAATAAATTATTATAACAAGTTGCAGAATATTCAATCAAGATTCACACTTAAAGCCAGCTAGATTGTGGCAATTGTCTTCTATTTTATTAATTTTCTTGGAAGTTATGATTTGTGCATCGATGGAATGTGTGGCCTCTCACTGTCTAAGCCAACCAAATCTTGGTATATTTTAAACATAATTAATTCTTTAACAAAAATTTTGAGAAGGACCAATTTTAAGATCAAAACGATTTATTGCATGTTTCCCACTTTATATATTTAGAACATTAGATTTAATGTGATTTTATCCAATACAAATATATATACAAAACATATATGTATGTTATAGTGCTCTCAATACTACCGTATCAAAACCCAATTGTAAGACAAGATTTTTTTTATTTTTATTTTTTTAAAACTTACCATATTGGATTTTGACATATCGAATATACGACTACTTGATCATTTATATGAAACTATGCCAAATTATTCTCTCTTTTACAAGTTATTCTCTCTCTCTCTCTCTCTCTCTCTTGCCAAACTATTTTCTCTCTTTTTTCTTTTCTTTTTACTTTCCCTCTTCACCCCCCCCCCTTTTTTTTTTTGGAGAAATGATTGTTATGTCAAACTATTTTTGTTTATACCATATCTTAGTACTTAAAATTAACGACGCATGGAATTAAAAATGAGAATTTGGCTGTACTTTGTTGATGTATTTCATGTGATTATTTCAATCGGGTGATGGGATCTAAGGGACAAAAGAATGTATCATTGGTTTGTGCCAATGCAAGTGGATTTTGTGCAAGGTTGTGGAATCTTAGATTTTTATTGGATCTAATTATTAAATAAGATAGCCGATGGGATAAAAGTTAAAATGGAACTTTAGAAAGTCCAAAATTAATAATTAATAAAGCGTCTCATTTTCTTGTTTTCTCGGGACGACGGTTTAAAATCATTTGTTTTATTAGGTACAACACTGTTTAAGAGAGATTGTTCTTTACTTATTTTTATCCTTTAAGATGAACGGTCACTCGTACACTCTTTGGCAACATTAAATTTTTTTATGGACAAGTGCATCGCACCTAATCTAGATTTTAATCAAGTACCACCTCGTCCCAAAATGATGATCATAGAGAAGTGCTATTTGTACACATAAAGTGTGCAACTTTTATATACACCGCTATGAATTTACTTACACCCCTTAAAAGTTGTGATTTCAAGAATAATGAAATAAAAGACATTTAAGTAAATACAATGGAGTGTGTACAAATATCATTTCTCGATGATCATATTCCTTTTTTCACATAAATTAAAAAAATTTTATTTAATAATATTGGAAAAGTAAATTTTAATATCATTTATCTATTATACCATTTCATTTACTAGTATTAATTATTCTACTTTAATAATTTTATTTTTTAACAACTATATACATTAAATATAAGCATACAAGAGAACCAATATTTCAACTAATTTTTGAAAATGAAACTGAGTTATATTTTAAGACAGACAAAAAAAGAAAAGTGAACCATCTTTTTAAGACGAAAATATCATTTTTCTTTTGGGAATTATAAAGAGACTCTAATTTAGGGTGTTGAAAGCTAATATGGATGTCATTAGATTTTAATCAACTATCTAATAGTGTAAGCAAATGAACTGCAAAATAATAAATTCTTTTATAACTATATATCCTATATATAAGAAAAATATTCTCTCAGCTATTGTTGCGAGCAACATTAACCAGGAGTATATTTACCATTTTATCCCTATTTTGTGCACATTTTTTCGAATTTTATCCCTAATCTATAAATGCTTCTTTCGTTCCTTTCCTTCTCGAGTCTTCTTCCTCAACGCAAAAACCTCTGCTTCCCTTTTTGTTGGTTCATCATTCCAATTCAAATCCAGGAATTACATTTTCCTCAAACCTTCAAAACTCCCTGAATTCTCATAATCTTTTTCTGCAATTGATCGCCATAGGCATAGGAATATCGTTGTTTTGGGAAGAGGGAAGCTCATAATCAAATCTATGAGAGCCGTAATTCAACGTGTGGCCTCTACCAGTGTTGAGGTCGGTCAGAATACGTCACACGCAGTACATGCTATCTCATCTACTTGATTTGAGGTTTCTAATATGCACAAGATGTCATTTTGCAGGTCGAAGTCGCACGGTTTCGGCGATTGGACCGGGTTTATTGGTCATTGTTGGGCTTCCAGAATTGGACGGGGAATCGGATGCAGAGTACATGTATGTATCTCTCAGGGAATGAAGTTTACTTTTTAATGATTGCGTATGGATAACATTTGTTGCAGCTATTTGGCTGGGTTGCAGATGTCGCAAAGGGTTGAACATGAGGTTGTATCCCAATAATAAAACTGGGGAAAAGTTGGGACCAAAATGTAAGTTCTGCATCTTGCCACTGCTTGCACTTACACTATTATTAGTTTTATGTGAATCATCCATGGTACGGACGATGCCCAGATTCATTGACCGTTTGTCTTTAAGCAGGAATTGTTTATCTATCTATCTTATATAAACCATTTCATAAAACGGTATGCTTCTTAGTCAGTACGAGTTTATCATTCCGAGCTCGTTTTGGAACTCTAATATTTTAAGAACCAATATAATGCACTGATTTGACACATTTTTACTGAATATTTGTGAGGCTTTTGCAAAAATTCCCTGAAAATAAAGGACCCTTAGTGAAATAATCATATTTTAGAAATTTTAATGGAAGTATAAATAGTATTTATATAATAATTTGACAATAGTAATAAGGTGTAAGCCACTTAGATCATGCATAACATTAGGAGTAACTTCATTTTCAACTTCATCTAAAGTGTGTCTTGAATGAGACATGGAGTAAAACAGTATTTTGACGGGATTAGTTTGCTTCGTAGTTCATATGACCTTCGTTCATCATTTTTCTAGAATTCTTAAGCAAAATATTAGTCATAGTGTTATTTTGTATCTTTTCTTGTTGAAGTAATTTGGTTTAGCTATTTAATACCTTGTCCAATTGATACGTTGGAAAATTTCTCTGTTTTCCAGGCAAATTTGGAGCTAAATTCAGTTGCATATTTCACAGATAAATCTATTTCTACCCAATATTTTATCATTTTGCTTTTTTTATAATTTTTTTTTTTGGTGTGGGGTGCTATTGAGCCGTCTTTCAATACTTGCGTCTTCTTTTGCTTGATTATTTTATATTTTTTTGGTTTATGACCTTTGCATACATATTTATATAGATATTTAACTGTCTTATGATTTTGGAATATTGATTTATGCAAAATAAATTCTCACGTTGTGATATTTGAAACGACATCCCATAGCATTTTGGAGGTAAGAATAGTTGCTTTTTTTATATCTTGAACTTCATTGTAGTTTTACCCACAACCTTTATGGATACGTAGATATAGCATAGAATTAAAATGTTGGCCCTCTATTTTATTTTAATATGGAGTAATCTTTGCTAACCAAAATATATCTGAATAAATGAGTCTTATGGCTTAAAGGCCTTGGATGCTTTTGTGGAATGAGGAATTTGTCTGCTTATTTGAATTTGCCTATAATGATCTTGGGACAATAGTATTTTATCACAGTTGAATCTAATAAATACGCTTCCTATTTGCCTCTATCTATTTTGCCTTTTGGTGTTCAGTTAACACTTCAAATGTTCATCCCTTTTATTTTTCCACAATGTTTTCTTCTGTTGCTCACTTGTGGTAGCGTGGTGGCATACTAACAGCAGTTCTTTAAATTAATTTGCAGTTACTATGCTGGTTTGTCATGGTTTTGTTGAATATAGATTTCCAATATTGAATGTATAATGATGCTATTTTGAGTATATTCTGGACATCTTGTCATTTGTCCTGTTCATATAGCTTCTAGATATCTTATTCTAAGGGCACAGTCGATCCTTACATGAACAAGACTAGTTGCCTTATCTTGTTGGAAAACAAGTAGAGCATTTGGGGTGGTTTATTCTAAAAAACAAGACCCATATATGTGGCTCATTTTTATTGTAGGTCGGATGATTTTGAATAGAAGTGACCTATTTGGTGCTTATTTTTAAGCATTATATAGTTTTTATTGTTCTCTATTTTTTTGGAATTATACAAGGCTTTTTTGTGTATATTTTCTAGAATTTGTGATCTCTCTATAGTTTTGCTAAGGCTTTAAATCACTAACTTATTCTTCCTAACATATTCTACCCGGATTTATACTAAAAATAAAACGAAATACGTGCATCGCACGTATCTTAACTAGTATATATATATCCGCAAGTGAATTGACGGCTTGTTGCCTTGCCCCCGAACTCTATATTTAGAATAAATCTAATTCATATTAGATTCTTGCCTTGCCCCCCGAACTCTCTATTTTGCTGGCTTTCGGTGGCTTGCAGTGGAGGAAAATATACAATTTATGCAGTCTTGCACTAGTTGACTAGCCTTGCGATTCTTTGGCACTTTGTCATATTATTAAAACCTCCTCATATCATTTATGAGGTACTTTTTCCAATGTCTCTATGTTTCATCTTTTCAAATTCAAATATGGGTTCCCGTATTTTTGTGATTTAATTTCTTGAAGATTAGAAGATCTGTAGCTTCCAATCCGGCAACTTCAAATCTTGATAATTGATACTTACAGCCATTTTCTGAGCCTTTTCGCATTTGCTCATGGCATTATACATGTTATACATGGGCATTTTGATTATAGCCCGTTTATGCAAGATTTTAGTTCCTAATTTCTATAATCTAATTTTGAAAATGTACTAGAATTATCACCCGTGCGTTGCACGAAAAAAACAATGACAATAACAGATTAAATGCTAACACATACAAATTTGCACGAAAAAAACAATGACAATAACAGATTAAATGCTAACACATACAAATTTACATAGTCAGTATATGTAAAACACTCATTAAAAAGAAAAAATTAAGCTCTTCCGATCTCAAAATACCAAAATTGAAGAATTGCTAAGGTATACTCAGTTTACTTTTATTTAAAAGCCTAGAACTTCATGATGTGCAAAATATTAGTATACGTTTCTTCTCCATTAATTTTCCATACGTATAACATAATAATTATTATTATAAAACATAAGGTACATGGAATAATAATGTTTTATAATAATAATTAAAATACACTGTCCAATAAACAACCCCAACTTGGTAGTGCTTTTAACAAAGTACACCAATGCCTCTTTATGATTTATGATCTTATACTTAGGAAAAAATTTATTAGTAGGAAAGGCAAAAATTAAATTTCAAAGAAGAGAGAATACAAAAAACACCAATTAAGTATATGACTCATTTACTAATTTATACTCGATAGAAATTAATAAGATTTGAAAGCTTATCTCAAAAATGAAGAAGAAAGAAGAAGATTTTTAGTTAACAATTTCTTTTGTTACAATCAAACAAAAATATTAAAATTAAAAAATAACCGATCTAGTTTTTGTACTTGATTACGTAGTTATTTGATAGTTAATTTAAACTTTTGTTCTGTAAACATTCGACATCATATAGTAGGCGTGAATTAAAAGAAAATTAAAAAAAAAATTATTATATGCATGTTAGCAAGTATTTTTATAAATTATTAAGTAGTTGCAATTATTTTTGCAATTACAAAGTGATTTGTGCACATTTATGATCCATATAATAGTAGGAAAAAAGATGATTGTGTTCGACAGTATAATAAATATAATAAACAATATAAATAATAAATGTTAAATAGTTACAAATTCTAATCAGTAGTTAACAATTACTTTACTCAAATTTTGTAAACAAATTCAGCTTACCTATAATAGTAGTTACACAAAAAAATAAAAACAAAATAAAACACCTTAAGAAGAATCAACAAAATGGATTAAAAAAAAAAAAAAACTCATTAGATTGCAAGAACTCAAAGATTTAATAAAAAATTGTGGGATTGGAGAATCAAGAAGAATTAAAAAGGAAAATGGAGGAAAACGGGCTTATTAGATGATTGAAATGATGATTTCATAAAAAAACACGAATCAAGAAAATAGACTAAAAAACACTTCATTAGATTGCAAGAATTCAAAGATTTAATCAAAAATTTTGGGATTGGAGAATCAAGAAGAATAGAAAAGGAAATGGAGGAAAATGGGCCAAAATTTCCTTTAGTTTTGGGGAAAGTATGATATATCAACAAAAGGAATACAAAATGAAATTAAAAAAAGAAAAAAGAAAAGAAAAACTCATTAGATGACATCAAGGCTAGAAACCCTATTCTTATTATATATATATATATATATATAGAGAGAGAGAGAGAGAGAGAGAGTAGATTACCCTTAAATCTTGATTTTAGATCAATGCAAATATTTAGGTTTTTAACATCTTGTTATAGCAAGTAATAGTGTATTTAGAATTAATAGATGGGAAAATTTTCAGAAAGGGCAGATTTCACCGTTAGTCACCTCCCTTTCAATTTTTACACGATTTTGCCCCCATTCTTTTTTTTTCCCTCGCCTCATGGGTCTATAATCTTTTATATAATGGTTGAATTTCGTCCTTCTGTCAAGGTTCCGTCCATTTTTCCGTTAAACCCCAATAAATTGACCATTTTACTTTTATCACTAATATATAAAAGTAGAAATGTGTGTAAAATATTCACTTCCCGCTTTATCCCTAGCTTTTTCTTTTAATACCAAAACTATCTTTGGTGTAATTTTTTTATATATTTAAAATCTTAATAAATTACTTTTTTCTTAACCCATCAAACGTTGGTTATAAGACTCAATTAATAGCCACTTTTAACCTATTCTATAGTCATTTGATAACTTGACTTTTAATAAGTTTTTTAACTTTTCTGGTTTTAATTGTTTTTTGATAACTTGACTTTTAATAAATTTATAAATGATATAATCATTTTTTTCATTACCTTTTTCTTCTGTGGTACAATTCTAATGTATTAATAGCAAACTTTCATTTATGAAAATTTAGTTCTTTGAATTTTCTATTATAGTTTTTTGAGTGTACTGTTTTATTTATTATCACAACTACAATATGTTAAAACTATAAATACGTGAAACATTCATTTATTCAATATAATAACACTAAACTTTTAGTGTGCATAGTCATTCATCTTAAACATATTTTCAACATATGCAAACACTATTTAACAATATTCTTACATTTTAAAATCACACGTCATAGCATGTTACAAGAAGAGTGATATGTTTATTTTAAAGATTGGTAGACCATATTCAATTTCTTCTCTATTTTTCTTTATTCCTCTTGCAATGGAGAAATATATCAAAAAGATTTGGAAGCATTTGGTATGGACTCTTATGTGTGTTTTTCTTTTTTTTTTTTCATTGGAATTCTTATATAACCAACTAGTTTACAACTTGCATTTTATGATGATTCTACTATATAAGCAATTACAAAATGAATGGAAAAAGTAATAGAAGAGAATACTATAGATAGTGGAATAATAATTATTATTCCTTTAATAATAATACAAAAACTATTAGCTTGATGCAACGTTTTTTGAATAAAGTAAGCAATTTTTATTTTTACTTACCTCAAAGCCATAGGAAATTTTCAATTATCATATAGAAAAATGGAAATTAGAAAGCACTATATTGAGAAACAATTGAAAAGATGAATGTTACCGAAGACTTCTTAATGAGAATATTTCTTTTTATTTAGTCTTTTTGTTTTTTCCTTTTTATAGTTTTATGCATTTATTATCGGGAAAATTTTCAAACATTTCCCGGAAGTTTTGCTAAAAAACTTCTTACCCCATGTATTATGCATCCACATATGTTTCAAATTTAAACTATGTGTATTTTAAATCTGTATGGTACGCATCCATGTATGTCACATCGGAAGGAATTTTTTTAAAAATTTATGGAAAGTGCTTTAAAGGGACTCTCTATTATCGTGGTCTGATGAAAACTCAAAAATATGTTATTAATCATTAACATTGGTGTGAATGCTTTTATAGTTATATGTACAATGTGCAACGCGCATTTGAATACTAGTACATTTAAAAGGTTGGGGACTAAAAGTGAATAGGGTTAATTTCACAAAAGTCCTCTAACCTTTGAGTTAAGAATCAATTTCATCCATAACCTTTTTTCATTTGCCTGGGTTCCCAACATTTCATAAATACGCAAGATAGGTGTTTTTTGACATTATTCCATCAATTTTTTTTAGAAAATAACAATTATACCCTCAATTTTGAATTTAAAAAAATAAAATATTTAAAAATAATAAGAAATTTAAAAAAAAAAAGAAAAAGAAAACCCCTCCCTCCCATCCCATCCCATCCCATCCCATCCCATGAAGCTGTCGAAAACGGCAGCATTTTGTTGCCGTTTTCTGTAGAAATTGGTGGGGTGAATCCCCCCTTTCTTGCTGCCGCAAAGCCCCCCTCCCAAAAAAAAAAAGCTATCTAAAATGGAAACCTTTTTACTGTCATTTTCTGAAGCAAAAATGCTTTCTAGCAACATTTTTGTTGTCGCTGGGGGGATTCACACCCCACCATTTCTGGCAGCATTTTTTGGGAGTGGGGGGTGAATTTTGCTGCCAAAAAAAGGGATTCACCCTTCAGTTTCTGCTGCCGCTTCCGGTAGTTTCATGAGAGGTAGGGGGCTGGGTAGGGTTAGGGTAGGGTAGGGTGGGGCGGGGAGGGTTTTCTTTTCTTTTCTTTTCTTTTTAACTTTCTTATTATTTTTAAATATTTTATTTCTTAAATTCAAAAATTGAGGGTATAATTATCATTTTCTAAAAAAACTGAATGAATAATGTCAAGAGGGACCTGTCGTGCACATTTATGAAAGGTTGGAGACCTAGGGAAGTGAAAAAGGTTAATGACGAAATCGATTCATAACTGTAAAGGTTAAAGACCTTTTGTGAAATTAACCCAAGTGAATATTACCCTAAATTTAAAAAAAAAAATTTGACAATCGAAAATTGAAAAAATGTAAAAGTATAAATTTATTCTTTCCAACCCCCGATTCTATGGAATTATTATCTTGACTCTTGAAGTTATTGATTTCAAGTAATAATGTGTCAACTTTTCCTATTTTGAATTCTCAATTTGTGATTAGTATCACTGCACTTGAGAGAAAAGAATGAAAATAAACTAGTTAATCCACCTGTGCATTGCACAAATACAAAAATATGGTAAAAATATATCTATTTGGCAGCTGCATAATAAATAAATATTGTAGCTTTGTAAAAAATTTAAAAATATAAGTATAAAATAATTGAATCAATGATCAAATATTTAAAGGAGAAAATTTAATTAAATCATCCCATAGTTATAATATATAGTTTTTGCATTCGGCTTTCTACGATCAAATATATGTATCTATTTTTACGACTATAAATACTTACATCTTCACAGTTCTTCTAGCCCTCTACAATCACTATTAGTAAGACTTAAAATACACTCGTCATCTTCCATCAAGAGCCAATAATCATTCATCAAGTGCTAATTGAATACCATCTCTCTACTTGAATCAAAATTATCAATCAAAAATATAAATATCTATATATTGTTTACAAACAAAAAAGATAGAGATCAAAATTCATCAACTGTATATAGAAATTATAAGCACTCATTAATATATAGATCAAATAAGTATGCCATTTAATCAACAAGATTGCATCAAAACATGATACAATTAAACCATAGTAAAAGACATGTCATAATCACAAAAGAGACTGGGAAGGGAAAGTTGCATACGAATATGAAATTAAAAAAAGGTAATAAAAAAAACTTGCCATAAATCAAACATTTATCACATAAGAGACTCACCGCGAGAGTGACCACATAGCAAATGGTCTGAAAAAAATGAAGACAGTTAAGCGCCTTTATATATTAATAAATTTCTATTCATGAAATATGATTAGCATGAAAAGAATTCTCAATATGCGATTTGCATGACTCACCAAAATGGATTTATGTCGAGCTTCACTAGATTTTTCTGAATGTCAAGGATTTATTTTTTGTTAATTTGGCTTATATGAGACATATGTATTTCCATGAGAAAGTAAAAAAAAGTACTTGTGCGACCACAAACAATTGTTGCTCAAGAAAAATTTCAGTAGGGCCTTATTTGTGAGATGTGTAAACACAAGTCACGTGTACGAGAAAACTCTTTTGGCATTTGACTAGAAAGCCTCTCGAATTTAGGGTTAACCTGCGGTTTCTGCCTATGATGTTATGCTCTTCACCGTCATGTGTTCTGCAATAAACTTTATCTCCATGTCCTTGTAATTTGACACAGTGTTAATATTATGAAATCATCACAACCACTTGATATATTTGATATTTCAACATTTTAGTTATCATTTTGGAATGGAAACTATAGTCAGTCAACCCTTTGAAATTTGGTTTCCAGTAATACCTGCATGCCAAAGTTTATAAGAGAATGTTTAGTGTATAGTATATATAAGAGGCTTCTTGAGCTCCACGCTTCGTCACGCTTTGCACATTGTTACGTATTAGTCACGCTTTTATCACACTAGTACACTTAGGAGCGCATAAGCTCAATACTTGGCCTTGACCTTTTTTTATGCCTTACACTTTCTAGAACATTGGCTCATAGTCGACCATTTTTGCCTTTCAATTTTGCCCTCTTTATGTTTTCCTTTTGGGTAAATTTCACATTTGGACTCCAACATTTACACTTTATATCAGTTAGGGCTCCATTCTTTTTCTTAAACACTGTGAGCCCCTACCTCTTATAAATTGACATACAAGGTCCTTAATCTCAGAAAATGACGATTATGCCCTTAACTCTCTAATAAGATTTTTTAGAAATAATAAAAATAATAAAAAATAAAATAATTTTTTCAATATCCTACCTAACTACCTGTCTACCCCATTTTTTGGGATCCTACCTAACTACCCATCTACCTCATTTTTTGGGAGGGTCGGAGGAGAGAAACCCCCATTTTCTACTATTTCTAACTGCCATAGAGGAGTGGACTAGGAAATTTGCTTTGGAATCTACCAAACTGTAACACCCCAAAATTTAAACGATTGTAACGTTAACTTTTTAAAATTTGAGATAAGTAATGCGGAAAAATAAACAACCATTTAAAACTGAAACTTTATTTCAAAATAAAGAAATAATTTAATCTAAACAATAAACTTTAATGAATTAAATTAAGCAAGTCAAATACTAATCTCGAGTTTAGTAAATAATTCAAAACGGTAAGATAAATAAATAATTCAGTTTTCACCACTTGTCAGCCTGCTATCAACTCTGCAATTTGAAAGTGTTAATTTTGAAAAAGGTTGAGTATTTCATAGTAAACTTAGCGCATTATAATCAGCTTATAACATAAAATAGCACATGTAAATATGCAACTAGAATGGAGTCTATTTTGATCTTAATAATAATTTACTTGAGAGCAAGTGTCATATGATAAATGTAACTTCTCAACTCTGATCTTAAATACGTTTATAATAATAACAATATGCATATAGCACATGATATTCATATCATATATTCACGTGCACCAAAAAAATAAATCAATTCCAATGCGCACATTTTAAAAAATATTTTGAAAACATCTTTAGATAAGAGTCTACTTTAATCTTGTGAGCGTTGAACTTAATGTAGTGGTAAATTAACTTTCTGATTGACTAAGCAACCACACCTTTTCTAGCCAAAAAGGGAAATCAATTTATATTAGAGTTTGGTAATTAAAGGGTTTAAGCTGAATAGAAAACACTAGGGACTAAATTGAAATAATATGATAGTATAAGACTGGGACGCAAATGCTAATTTTATTTTAGTACTTAAGGGCTGAAATGATTAAATCAGAAAGGATTGGGTTCGAACAGATCTAATCAGAGAGTGAGGATTCTCAAATAACCAAGACAGAAACGTTAGGACCTACGTAAATAAATTGGAAACTATGGGGATCTGTCTTGCAACCCTCGGTTCCCTGGTCGACATTCCCAAATTCAGAGATCAATAATGAGAAACAATGGAGGCGTGCGACGGCGAGGTCTTACAAGCAGCTCCAAACCACCTCCTTCTCGTCAGCGAATGCTCTCCGTCTAGAGATCGGAAGGCTGACGGCGGACCGCAGCATATCCAAGCCAAGCCAAGCCAAGTAGCCAACTTTCACAAGTCACAGCCGCAACTCCATCTCTCACCCTCTCTGGCTCTCCCGGCTCTCATGCCACAGAAGCCACTCCGTCTAGACTCTCTCTCTCTCTCTCGGTCTCGTAGAAGGCAGAACACGGTAATTTCCTTGCTGCAACTTGCAAGCTTCCGATCTGTTTTTCTTGATGTTCTGAGACCTAAGTCGTGGCCCATCTAAGATTCATTTTACATTACACAAACACAGAATATTTAACACATTGTGATGATGGAATGGCAAAATTAGGTAGCGAGGAAAAGGGGAGTCTATAATCTATTTTTAGCACATGATTGTTGTCAAAGAGTTACAATTAGTGTTTAATTCCTCAATATGTTTATTTGGTGGTTGAACAGCGGATTGCCTCCTGGTATATGCACATAAAGATAATAGATAGTCATGGTAGAAAGAAAAGAAAAAGTGGTTCTTATACTGTATTTGGACTGGTGGTTGAAAAGTGTGGTATAAGTTGGTTCTTATAGTGCTTCTGTCAAAATCTTGAATGAGTAAAGGTTGATGCATTTGTTGAATTATTTCATGTTTAATGTTTATTCTATATGTCCTTTTAATAGGCTTTTATTAAATGTTAGGTTATTGGTATTTTGGGGAGCTTCATGTTATTTGAATGTTTTTTACTTTTTTATGTACTTTACATTTTTTTATTAATTTTTGAATTTTATTAGGAAAAATGAATAAATAAATAAAACGGGGCTGGTAATGGGTATTTTTCACCTCCCCGAATTGAAGCTTACACTCCCTGTACCCACTTGATTCGGGTACGGGGCGGGGTAGTTACAAAGGGTCAGGAACGAGAGAGGCATAATTGACTTATACCCCCCCCCCCGGTTGCAATTCCTAACTGCACCCTTGTCTTTTTCTCCTTGAATTTTCTGGTTCCAATAGCCCGTTTCTTCCTTCATATGTGGTATTTCTGGATTAGAGTTTAAATCTCTTTAAGTTATTGTGGTGTTGGATGAGAACTGTGCGTCTGTGCGTAGCTGGTGACAGTGGTGGGATTTTAGTATGGGTGTTGCTGAGTGGTTGCAAATATGGAAGAATATGGTCATTATTGGGTGTTGGTCAATCAATTGCAATTATAGAGGTAAACCCTTAATTATGTCTCTGCCTAAATTCCGGCATTAGTTAATTATTAGTTCTGCTTTCTCCTTTTCTTTGTTGATTTGATCAAGTCAAAATAATTTTTTTTTTTTTGACAACAATGAATGATTCAGGACCTGGTATATATTACATGATGTGCAGGAATTTTTTTTTTTCAAAGATAGTTATTTAATAAAAAATGAAACAAAGTTGACGTGGTTACATGCTTTGAAGATTTCTATAAATCTGCAGGTACGGAATACAAAAGCACTCCAAGGTATCCAGCATAGTCGAAACGACGTTTAATTATGCTGATTTAGCTTAGTTGAAACGATGTTCATTTTGTTCCTCTCTCTCTCTCTCTCACACACACACACACACACACAAAACACAGCATGGCCTAATTTTGGGCCCGCTTAGTTTGGCGGTGACGTAAATCAGTGGACACACATTTTGGTCAGTAATATAGATAGATCAATACTTGATCTTTTTCTTTTGTTGATAAACTTTATTTAGTTAGTATTGATCTTTTTCTTTTGTTGATAAACTTTATTTTGTTAGTAGGTTTTTGCAGTAAATATAGGAAAATTAATTTGATAGAAACTTTTTAAGTTTAATCTTGAGATGTGACGAGCCATCTCAATTCCCTTTTTGGTGTTCTAGCTTTATATTCATTCTCTTCTACAAATCAAAGTTGCTTGAGGATTAATGAATTTTAAAAGACTAGGCCGTCTACTAACAAGAGAAGGAAAGGAAAGTTTTGTCCAGGAATTGCAGTTGCATTTGTTGGCGTGGGAGGCCTCGGAAATATTTTACTAAATCTTCTATTTTCTCATAAGTCACAATATTTGGTAAATTAAATGGTTGTTTTCAATTGCATTGAGAATTGTTTACAAAGCATAAAAAATAAACTAGAAAATATAGAAACATGTCATTAGAATGTTCACTGTATATATAATTGTTGTTCACATTGAGTTCTAGACTCTCTTGTCTTAATAAATTAATCAAGAGTAGCACGGGAAAAGCTGAATAGAGGATCAATCTCTCTAGTTCTATAATACTTTGCGTTTATATGATTTGACAATACTCCATGTATAAAACCATGCAATAACTAGGAGCAAACTAGTTTTCTATAGATAAGACTAGACCCCGAAAACGGAAAAGCACCAGATGCGAGATCTCTTTCCAAACTCTAACAATGGCAGCCAATCCCCCAATTCGGAGTCCTCTTCTGAATCCCCGCATCGGAGCATTGACGGCCAACCCCCCAAATCAGCAAACTCTTAGCCTTAGCGAAGTACTTACCAGAGCATCCGGGTAGAGTCCTCGAAACATTCTAGCTATTTGTGAGCAGTCTGTCAGAATGCTGGTGACCAATCCTCCTCTCAGCGGAGAGAATAATATGAGAGACTCGTTGTTGGCTTTCCCAGCTTCTACGAATGATTTGCTCAGACTTAAGGATACATTCGAATTTTTCAAGTATCGCTTCTGGTTCGTTGATCCTTGTGGACTTCGATTTTGATATCAGATTGAACATTGTGAATCCAAACCTGTTTACACTTGTCTTGGCGAATATATGCAAGATTAACTATAAAACACTTGCTGATGAAATCATTTTCCTCTTTATCTTATGTGATGAAATCTTGGTTTGTTTCTGATTTATGTTTTTTCCTTTCCCCTATTCCTTATTTCATTTTTGAATTCATAGAGTGACCACAATTGTTTAATGATCTTTTACCCGTTTGCAGTTGAAGTTGGGGTTGATGGAAGGAAACAATGTTTCTTTTATACTTTGTTGGCCATGTCATACCATAATACACCATATTGATGGTGATGCATATTGGGAAGCACTGATGGGGTCTGATGCATTGTTGGTATGGAGACACCATAATGACACTGCATTACATCATATTGACGGTGAATGAGTGATAGGGCCTTCAGTGCTTAGGGGCAGTGTTGTTGGAGCGAATAAGACTTTTAAATACTAATGATGTATATTAGACTAGATGACCCTCGAAAAGTGGTACATATTATTGCCTTTTTCACCAGAAATTCCTTTTTGATGGCCTAATCCTGAATCAACATGTATTGGACTTGGTAATTACAATTTAATATCATTTGCTCCTCCAGCTCTGCTAAGAATGAAACGTGGATTTAACACGACGCTCTTCCGATCTGATATTGGTTTTTGATCAACATTTTGTTTCAAGAAAAAAAGGACAACTTCAATTTGCTTGTTTCAGTTTTGCCTTTTGTTTTCCTTTTTAACACCGGTAACGCCCACAGCTTTGTTTTCTTGTAGCTTGGGGGTTGGGTTTTATGCAAGATGTACGGCAGTGAAATCTTTGAAGGAGGGCCAAGCGTCCAAAATCCAGGAGGAAAGGAATACAAGTTGACGCCTATCTCCTACTTTTGGTACTTCGAGAACTACTTTTCCAAACTTAACTTGCCTCCCAATGCTACCAATCATCCGAATCTTACTCAAATAGAGGTGGATTCAAATGGATTTCCTTCTACTCAAAGGGAGGTGGATTTACAAGCATTTTCTAGAACTTCTATTCCTTTTTGCACTTTCCTATTTTCTTTTCGATAATTCCATCATCATCAAGAACGGTTGCTGCAGAATTATCTATACCGTTTCGGGCGTTTCTTTCTTTCTTTCTTTCTTTCTTTCTTTTTCATTTCAATTTTTTCTCTTTCTCACCATTTTGAATTATTTTCTTTGTTTTCATTGCACAGTAATGTAATATTTTAATTGATTTTTACTTGTTTCAATTTGCAGATGAATATGGGAAGGAGAGTAGTAGTTGGAATTCGTGGAAATTCCTAACAATATGGGCTAAAAACTATGACTATGAGACAACTATGTCATTGGAGATGTTACATACTGGATGCTAAATGCTGAACGTGCAAGCATCAATATAGAAGATAGATCCGAATTCAAAGTGAGGACCTTTACATTTTACAAGGGAAGACATCCGTGTGGCCAAGAAAGCTCTTAGATGATGGTTATACATCCACACCGTTTTTGTGATCTCGGGGTATTTTTCTTCTCACTTCTATTTAGATAAACTCTTTCAATATTGTATTTATAAATTTTCATAGTAAGTTAATAAGATCTCTAAATTAGAATCTTTAGTAATTTTCCATGTTTTGAATTTACACATAATTGAAATGGTGATTAAAATCTTTACTATTTGCTTGACTGTCATGATGGATTATTCATACTACTTGCTTGACCGTCACGATGTAATAAAATCTTCTTTCTGTTAAAAGAAGATCAGGTGTTTAATTTATTTCTTGTAATTCCACCCATTCGTCTTACTTAATTTCACTACTTACAATGTCCATGTATTTTTAGGTGGACGATTGTTGGTTGGATTGCAAGATACAAGGAGACAACACGTGAAAATGGAGAAGAAAGTGATAAATGCCAGAGGAAGGAGCAATGAGATAACGCCTGAACGTGGAGATGCAAATGCTAAATGCCAGAACACACCAAAAAGGCGAAAACTAGTCATGCAATTTTTTTTTTGAACTTTCTTAAAATTTTAGCTTTTTAGGAAGGACGTTGTTGTTTGAAATGTGTGGTAGAAAAATGGACAGAGATTGTTGGGAATTGTGAAAAAGTGAGAATATGCAGTTGGTATAAGTTTGAGTTGTTGAGTTTTTTTGGTAGTGAAAAAAATTAGTAGGGAACGAGGCGTTCAAAAATTCTAGTTTTTGTGATAAACTGATGATTGTCGTACATGGTTATCTGTCTATACATGGTCTTTGGCTGAAAACTGGTGAAGTGCTTTTTTGGATACAATTGGGAGAACTTCGAGAAGGGTATAGAATCGAATTCAGCACTTCACTTGACGTATGCACAGCTGTTATGCTGGGCATGGTCTACTGTTTGCTGTTTTGTGTCTTTTTTTAAGCTCTGAGGCCTTGTAGGCTGCCTTGTACTCTCTTTTCCTTTGAATGAAAGCATATTTTCAGTTTTAAAGGGAAAAAAAAAATTCTTCCTTCTCATATATTGGCCGCCGCACTGAGGCGAATTGAGTTCAATTGTAAGTTAAAAGCATCTATATTGGTAATGTTAAACTAAGGTGTTAGTGAAATTAGTTAACAATTTAAAAAAATAGTTACATTTTAGTGTTAAAGAAGTCATTAAAATAATCTTTTTTAGTTGTTAATTTTAACAATAATTTTGACATTAGGTTAGAATTTTATACTCTTGAAAATTTTATTTATTTATTTAATAAAATTTAACCAATAACTTTTGATAAGAATATGGTTCACTTGAATTTAAGTGGAATTTAGTGATTTTCTTTAATGCATCTAATGTGACATTTTAACCGTTGTTTGATCTAACTTTTATATGCGACATTTAACAAATTAAAATGTACTTTTTACTCATATAGATAACTAAATTTAATACAACTAATGTAGTGAGGTTGAAAAGTTTTGTAATGAAATTTTAAAAAGTTCTTGAACATTAAGCAAATTTCAAGATACGATGCAGGGTCCAAAAATACACTTATGGGTCCACAACAAGTGAATTGTCAAGCCAAAGTTGTTCAATAATCTCCCGCGTGGGTAGTGGAGTAATTTCAGACGTACGATCGGAGGTCCCTGCGCTCTTGTTTTAAAACCCTACCCCCACCCTTCTTTAAAAAAAAAAAAAAGCCCTGTTTTTTATTTTGACTGTCTCTTCCTGCCTACCAATTCCACCGAGACACGTAAAACACTCGAAGAAAAGATCCACCTGGTCAAATCCTGCTTTGAAGAAATTGGTGGTGGTTGATGCTCTGTGTTTCATGTGTGTTTGTGAAATTGAACATCAAGAGAGAATGGGCGGATTGATATCCAATCCAAAGTTATCTTTACCCATTCCGAGAGTGGGTCCCACACCCACTCACTACATCGCCGCCGCCGCTGCTTTCGGCCTTGGCAACGCCGTCCTCCGCCGCCACCGCATTCATCTCGGTTTCCTTCTCTGTACCTCCCTCAAGGTACTTGGCACAAACATTCGTTTAGGGAAAAATAAGAAAAGCATTCCCTCGCACTATGATGGTTCTTGATTTATTTATTTTATGGTGGTATTGCAAATAAAATTGATATAAAAACTACTTTCTCAAGTAAATTCCAGTCATTGAGGTTCATAAAAGCCAGCTTTTTAGTGTAAAAGTAGTTCTGAAGATCATTTTCTCACCAAATAAGCTGATTTAGAAGTAAGTTTGACTTATTTTAAGCGAAACCAGCATTGCTTACGGATCGCGTATAGTGGATAACTGGATTCACAATTGAGTTTCAGATATGGTATTAACCTTGGAGCTACAGTCGACTGAAATTGTGCAATAACATGGCATCTTCCAGTTTCTGTCGGCTTGAATATCCTGAATCAAGGGTCCATGGAGATATAAAGTTTTTGTTTCAGCTTGAATGCCTCTAAGATATATATAATTATATATACCTATACACACATACATATATCAATTGCCTATCGTATAAACTTAGTTCATTAGATCTTTGATTCCTAGAACTTGAGGATTTCACTGCAATTTTGCTTCTTGTACAGAATATTTCTCGTCTTGGTGATGTTCCTCCTTTCAAGGATTTATGGAATGAAAAGGCACTTCAATTTACAGGTTGTAATGGTTTTCAATGGTCATATGTTGATGCTTTGCCGCTCTTGAACCTATATTTCTTCAATGGAGATGAGACTAGAAGTGATTCTAAAGACATTGGAAAATCTTACTCAAATACATCTAGACCAGACTTATTTGATGGAAGGCCGTTGACCAATTTTCTTCTCGCAGCCAACATACTGTGAGTATCATTACCACAAACCTCCAGTAATAATGAATGTAAACCACCTTTACGAGTTGTTTGCTTGGTGATAACCCTAAAATTTCGAGCTGTAAAGTTCTATTCAATTTGTTTGCAGAGTATATATTGTGCAAACTCTTACAGGTGGCGAGGTCTTATATTGGGGAGCTAAGGTCTGATCTTGTGGTTGACACTACACTAGCTCAGTATTTACATTCATATTTGAGAATTTCTTAATCAAATTCTTATCAGTTCCCATGTCCTTGTAGATCAATAGTCTTATCAACGAAGGGCAGTTGTGGAGGCTAGCTACATCATCCTTTCTGCATGCAAACATTATGCATCTAATGGTTAGTTTTGAAATAATACTCGTGAAATGCTTGTTCAGTCTCGTAATTTCCTGCTTAATGATGATACTTTGCCTTTTCAGGTCAACTGTTATTCTCTGAACTCTGTTGGTCCTACTGTTGAGAAAATATGTGGTCCTAGGAGATACCTTGCGATATACATCTCCTCTGCCATTGCAAGTAAACAACGATACCAGAGTAGAATAGATAATTCATTTAATATCTCAAAACTCCAGAATTATTCTGATTTAGACATTTGAAAAAAAAACCCAGGTTCAGCCCTGAGTTATCGGTTCAGCAAAGCACCCGCGGTTGGAGCATCTGGAGCTATCTTTGGACTGGTGAGTTCTTGAACTGTAGAGTTACTGGCTTGATCTTTACTTGCCTTGGTTTCTTTTAAACCTTCATTTTCACTCCATTTTCACTCAAAAAGAGTTGAACTTTAGTACACCATTTTGAGCCAAATGAAACTCAACCTCATTCAGTAAAGGAGATGAGACAAGGATCATTCAGTCACAATAAAGTATACTGAGAACCTACAGAACTTTGAGAACACAGAAAAGATATTTTCTACATTCCCGTCGCTCCTCATCTCTGTATTTATGTTTTAACTGCTTAATTCTGGTGGCATCACAGGTAGGATCTTTTGCAATGTTTGTCCTGAGGCACAGGGGAATGGTCAAAGGCAGTGAGAGAGATCTACAGCATATAGCAAAAGTGATCGTGTTGAATATGGTATGCCAATCACGTATATCATGTTCAGTAGCTGTAATGTCTCAGATTTCCATATAGTAACTTTAAACTGCCATATGATCAAGACATTGAAGCCATCTTTTATAATTTCAAAACATAACTAGTATAGATGGCCTTCTCAGTACTAATAGCACCCATCATTTAGGATCAAGATGAGCCTTCAAGCTTTTAGCCTCAGTTTTTTTCGTCTTTTCTGCATAATATTGGCGTAGCTTCTTGACATTGACCTTTTGTCTTGCAGGCTATTGGACTATTATCCACAGGAATAGATAACTGGGGGCATGTAAGTGTATTCATAAACTTATTTTACATACTTAGATGCGTTCACTTTCATAACTCGGCTGTTACTCATGTTTGAGAAAGATGCGCACGCCATTCTCTATCAGTTTACTTGTATTTTTAGTTTTCTTGTTTCAAACTTCAGGTGGGAGGCTTAGTAGGTGGAGCCGCCATATCTTGGCTTCTTGGTCCTGCATGGAAGTTGGAGTCTGTATCACGCAATGGGCGAAAAATTTTTACAGATAGAGCACCAATATTCTCCATCATCAAGAGACGTACCAAGTAATGTCGCGTATTCAGGCTCGTTCAAGGAGTTTTTAATTCATTTCAAGTGAAAATTCTGTCAACTGTACAATATTCTTGTATCACAAACATTAGTAGATTGCTCAAAAACAAAATACAGTGTACAGAGGGGGGGGGGGGGGGGGGGGGGGGGGGGGGGGGGGGGGGGGGGGGGGGGGGGGG
>CAVNYN010287062.1:27424-46290 GCA_963692815.1 Nyctanthes arbor-tristis
CCCCCCCCCCCCCCCCCAATTGAACATATTCTACTAATTAAAAGGTTTCTTTTGTCAAACATATGCCAATTCTGCCCCCCTTGCAAATGTTCAGAAAGAAACGGGATGTTTATAGTTGATTTTTTTCTGAAAACCGCAAAGAAGCATAGCATTCACTTTAGGATAGTTTTGAGAAGCCATTCCCTTTGGAAAGAAACATCTCAAAAGGAAAGAAACATCTCATATGATTCCATTCAATTTTAGGCCTTCCACCTTTGTTGGTTTGAACCGGTAACTTTCCTACTTCATGTACACTTGTACAGCTTATCTTTACCTGCCTGACCTCTCGACCAGCAAAACTGTTAGGCAGCTATTAACATATTCAGAGAACTGTACTTTGATCATGTCTCATGATATCCAAAATAGAAGACAGTAGGTCAGGAGAACAAATAAGGGCAACCACTGAAACCCCCCATGCAAAGAACCGATCACAAAAGCTGCAAATGAATGCAAAACTCTCAGTCTGCTAATCATATGTAGACAAAAGTCCATACTCATACTAGAGAAAATATCCTCAAATTCAATTAAACATAAACATAAGATAGCATAGACGAGAAATTTTAGGCACAACTTATACCAAACCTTTTTAAACATTGGGCAAAATATATCAATATTATGTTCTAGTAACTTACATGAGGAAGGCAGCAAATCATGTGGGGATACCAAATCTGCATTACTAGTTCCCTCTTGAGCTTGACGGCCATATGAGATACTCAGTGGTTGAGAAAGACTTGGAGAAGTTTGTGGTGTGGAACCTTTGAGGTATGGTTGATCAGGAGCACAGGGAGATAAAGCAGGAACCATTCTGTCAGAGTGAGATGTTGAAGAGCTTGGAGGATCTGCGGAACCACAATGGAGATCCACACATGCTAAGGACGGTGCAGGAGAATTAGAAACAGGAGATAAAGAATATTGAGGGTCATTTTCTGGACTGAGGACAGGCGGCTGAATTGGATCGGACGGAGCATGGGCATAACAGTTTCGACAGGGTTGCGCTGATGGACAGAAGTCCGGAAGGGTGGCCGGAGAATAAGATGGAGCCAGTGATGGCACTGCATCATAACTTTGCGTTGGGGATGGAGCTGGAGCAGGTGTTGGAGTTGGTGCATGAAGTGAATAAGTTAGATAGGCAGATAGACTGATTTCCTTGACTTTGCCAAAGACAGTATGGTTGAGACCAAGATTCATTGCAGAAGACCCATAAATTGTTTGAGCTAGTTGTTTCAATCTCTCAGGTGGTAGACTCCCCAGATCTGGTACAACTGAAGCTTGAACTATAACTGGAGGATCTCTTGTTGAGCCAATCTTGTTTGTTACCCGTATATACACATTCTGCATATGGAGAGGGGAAAAAAGAAAAGGAAAGATGTATAAATTAGAAAGTATGTATTATTTCCTGAGACTAAACAAATATAGCAAGGTGTTGATGGCTTCTGCTCATGAGCATACAACTGTTTTGAAAACGGAGATATTTGATAAGGCATAAATAACAATTCAGAAACCAAATTTTCAAACATATCTGAGGTATAGACTGCGTAAATATCCATCTGCAAATCAGAAGGTACCAGGCAGTGTGCATCCGTTAATATAAGGCTCTCAGAACGAGAATAATTTCAGATTTGTAAGATACGCATTGACGGTTTAGATTTTTTAAAAATAGAATACCAGGTTGGGATATCTAGTTCATTAATCATTGTATCCAAATATGAACATCGTAGGTTGTGATAGCTGCTGAAGCATTGTTGAACATAATCACCTCACATCAAAGCAGCTGCATACCAGTGTTTTTCAAGAATCCAACCAGAAATAGCAACTAAAATGTAGTCCAAAGCCAAGATAAATATGAATATACCTCTTCGGGCCTAAGATGCAATCCCACTTTTAGCTGATCCTTCAGCTGCTGAAGATTTTCCTTTATTTCAAAAATCGAGCTATTGAGAGTAAAGTTAAAGAGGTTCTGAGGCATCTGCCAAACCAGAACGGATCTTTCAGGGACCACAGTGATTCCATCCGGGCATTTCAAGATCTCAAATGAAGATGGCTCTCCAAAAATTGAGGTGGTCAATGTTAAATTGTATTGTTGAAGAAACAGATCTATTAAAGATGACTTTAGCACACTCAATGAAACAGGATTTATTGAAGCATTCATTGGATCAGGAAGGAAGCCAAACACCACGTCAGTCCAGTTTGAAACATTAGCCTGATGCACAGATAGAATGGCGACCTGGGAAAATATTGACAAATCACTTAGAACTATTATTAATGAAACAGTGCAACTAGTTTGTATAATATGAAAATTGAAACTGACCTTTGAGGAGGGGACACCAATCTCTTCATAGACATCATATTCTAGTCTTGCAATGTAGGGGACAAGCTCCGAAACTGGTCTCCTAAGTGTGAAGTCTGCTTGAACAGTGGCTGAAATAACCATGAAATATCACTAAAAAGGACTAACCACGTAAATGGAAAATTAAGGTAGATCTACCCCATAAGGCATAAGCTACATTATTATTCTTGCTTTCTATTTTTCTTTTCTGTGACCATTTCAGAAACAAAAAGCCAGTGGAAAATTAAAGTAGATCTACCCCATAAGGTGTAAGACACATTATTATTCTTGATTTCTATTTTTCTTTTCTGTGACCATTTAAGAAACAAAAAGCCTTATAAAGATATAAGCAACAACACATGATGTTATCATTTTCGTCCATGTTTCTGCCACTCCAAGGAGATTTCTACTGAAGAAATTTCTTTCTGACACAAATATGCGGAGAAACAAAGAAGCAGCACTCAACCCCATAGGTACATAAATATTATTAGCTCATGCCACCATTTCTATCCAGATGTTTTGCATGATCCACAAGTATTACATATTTCGCCACAATTTATTTTCACTCATTTCGTTTCTATTTTGTATCACAAATAGAAAGCAAACATGCACTTAATTTTTGATTTTATGTGACCATTTCAGAACCAAAAGCCTCATAAAGAAAAAGGATAGACAGATGATGCCTGATCAGTTCAAGAAAACACATCTTGAAGAATGGAAGGAAAAAAGGAACTAATGCCAAAATATGAGCAACAATATCTCCCAAATCAAATGCCAGTCTAAATCATGCCCATTAAAGGAATAGTATGTAATCATACAAAACTTATGTTGCTAAAGTTTTTTCAAGCCTTAGCACTTTCAATTTATATAGGGCCTATATGGACATGGCCTTTGCTCACAATAGGGATCAATTTAAGCCTTTGCAGATGGGAGTCGTTGTCCAGTGCCTTCAACAAAAGAAAAAATAATCAACTTCATATACTGCCCTTCTACAAGAAGATTGATATACGAAAGAGAAAATTTCACTTCACAAGGAAAAAATTAAGCCGGCCCCTTGCTTGAACTAGACACCAAAAAATATACATTAAGATAATGATCATGCAATAGCCAATACTCACCCATTTTCTGTAGGAACCGAAGTTCATTGGACGGATGATGCCTAAATTTTTGAGAGTGGCAGATCAGTTATAATCCTGCTTAATACTTCCTCTAATCAAATTTTAAAGACCTCAACCAGCAATTTTTGTTCCTCACCTGCCGTTACCTTGATGTGTGGACAGTTTCAACCCCAGAAAATTTACAAAAATCCACCGCAATGTATACCAATTTATTCAGACAGCAAAAGGATGTAGATCATCAATATTGCTATTACCTGAATGTTTCAGCTTTGAAGGAAAGAAACCATTTTATTTCCAGCAAACTTTGGATAATAGAAAATCGAATACAAGTTTAAATAGTCATGCTTGTGTGTAATATTTGTGTATGTTGTGACATCTGACAAGGATGACTTATTAGGTTGGACTTAACGTAATCTTGGCATCTTCTCAGGCCAAAATTAATAAGAAGCACAGGAAATTAACGGGATGGTTTGTCCTACATATACAGTTCGTAATTTATTGCCAAGTCTTAAATTGCTCAAAATTTTGAATGGAATAAGGAGAACTCATGTAATTACATCAGCTTCAATGATATCCATAGCGAAATGGCCCCTGGCAATAAAGCAAAACTTCAAAGAAAAAGACAATCAATTGCCACTCGAGAGACCCCTACACACAAAGCATAGCAGTGACGGTAATCAGAAAAATTCGAATAAAAATAAAAATCTAAATAACCAGAAAACCCCGAGTTAAAAAAATTCTGGCACAGACAAAGTAAACAGAGAACCCACTAAATACAAAAAGTGCTTCGTGGAAACCCTTAACAGAAATCCAAGACTTTGTAAATAATAAATAAATATAATTAAATCAGATCATAAACAATTACCACTGAGTTTGATCGAGCCTTTAGCGTCAAATCCAGCTTTCCGATTGTGATGAGGAAGTACCCAAAACACAGCCGATACAAAGATCGCTACACTAAGTATCAAAATCAGTAAACATTTAAAATTAAACACTTGCGAGATTCTAGAAAGCACCACCGAACATCTATGGCAGAAGAAGGTTCTAGAACCACCATTCTCAGATTGTTGCTGCCGCTGCTGCACCACTGGTAGTCGTTGATTATCGACTTTCCCCATTTCCACCACAGCATCGGTTCTTGCGGTGCTTACACTAGTTTTTCGCTCTCTAGAGTTATGCGTATGTAAATGAAGAGAGAGGGAGGAGGAGGAGAAGGAGGAATTTTGTTTCTCTCTCTAAATGGGGTGAAGACAACTGTGTGTAGTCATAGACAAGTGGTGGCGTTGATGGTGAATATGAATATGCTATTTGCTACAGTTCAAATGCTTTGCTTCGCTCTGTAATTGCTCAATTGAATCCTTCCCATTTTGGAAATACACTCCCAATTTTAGAAAATACAGAATTTGGTGATTTATACCTCCTTCGTTCGAATTTTCATTTTTCACCCCATCTTAGAGTATAAGCCATTTGAAATATTAGTTTTTTTTATGCTCATATTTAATGTGTATTTTTATAAACAAATAGAATTATTAAAGTCATAAAAGTAATAAATTAAAGGGTATTGTTAAAAATGATCTTAAATTTGTGAAACAGGCGACAAATAGCTATCAGATTTCTTTCTATGGTTTTCTTTTTTTTTTTTTTTGGTTAGAGAATGATTTGTGAAAGTTGAATTTTTCCCCCTAGATGTAGGTAACATATAACAATTTGTGCTTTTTTTCTTTTCTTTTTTTTTTAAGTAGGGAAAACCCCTTCTTTTAAGTATTGTGTGCAGTTTTTATTAAGGGTGTAAGCAAAAAACCAAGAAACCAGAAAATCAAGATGAAAATCACTTGTCAAAAACTGGTTTGGTGTCACATTGGATCCATTGATGAAATAGTTTTAACCCAAACGGGACTGATCAAAAATGCTTTGGTTTAGGTTTTAACAGCTGAAATCTGATATAAACCGGCCAAACTATTTAGAAAATAAAAAATTAAAAAATTTATATTTTTCCTAACAAAAATTATTAGAGAATTTTAAAAAGTTATTAGAAATTTATCGTGATCAAGACAATTTCTATAATTAAATTTAAATGAATGATTAATGATTTTTTAATTTTTATAATAATGAAATCTAGGTTTCGATCATTGTATCAATCAATATAAACAACCAAATGATTGCTCAATCTCATATTTATATTACACCTCTTCACAATGGAAAGGGGAGATAATTTGATGTAATGACTATAATAATTAATAATCTAGAATTCTCTATAATAATACTATAATAATATTTAAGATATTTATAAAGATAGAAATTTTATTTTACCTGTACTCAGACATCTTATTATGCATATATAAATATATGAGATACATCTAAATTATAAGCACATGCACACTTATAGTTTAGATATGTGTCACGTATACAAGCAGACATAATAATATGTCTGCGTGCAAGGAAAATAAAATTTGTATTATAAAGGATTATTTTTAAACTACGTTGTCAAAATAGAAGTTTTATTTTATGTATACACAGGCATGTTATGATGTCTATGTGCATTTATGTCAAACATCTAAACCATAAATACTCATACTTGTAGTATAAAAGTGTGACACGTATTGTATGCAAGTATAATAACACTACCTTTAAAATTTCTGGTTGCCAGAATATCCCTTTCTTTTTAGTTGTTGAAGGGAGGATCTTGCCAAAACGTTCTACATGCTCATTTTCTTGATAAACTTTCCCCAGTTACACAATACACGAGGTGAGATTGTGAATTTACTGGGTAAAATTGTGAATTTAAACCAATGTTTGTAAAATATTATTTGAATAATTACATACAAACAGCATGTTCCTGTTTTCTTTATCCTTCTAGAAAAATGTGAAAGCGTATCATTTTGAAGACTTTTATCTAGCTTCTACTAAAACAAAAATACTATTTTCTAGCAAACATTATTTATCCATAAGCATACATTTTAGGTAATACCTCCTAACTATAACAATAAATAGCTATCAAAATAATGAAAAGAAAAAAAAATGGTTGCACACAAGTTTAACAAAACTAGAAATTGAGACAATTATAATACGTGGAGAAAGATGCATTGCCACTTCTTTATCGAGTATAAGAAAATAGAAATTGCTCTTAGCGAGAGAGAGGGGGTGGAATTTTTTTTTTTAATAGTATACCTGATTAATTGATAATGATGTGGTTGATTTCATTAGTATATTTTATCTAATTCTCTACCAAAATACACCCATTAAGAACGTTGCTGATGATAACAACATATTTCGCATTGAAAATAAAAATATATGTTTATAATTATTTTATTACTTCATTGCGTCGATAATGATGTTTGGCTACCCAACGTTGAGGAGAAGCAAAGGTGAAAGAGAGTTAGATAGAGAATTTTAAAAAGAAGAAAAAAAAAGTGAGAGAATTGAAGCCTTTATTAACGTTCACTATGAGGCCAAAAGCTAGAACGGTACCAGGTTTCTTTTAAATACCACCCTCACAATTCAATTATTTAGCCCTCTTTATTTCTTCATAAAGATTAAGAATGTTATGGGAAAAGTAATACTAAATTTTATAAATCATGTTTTTAATTTGACATTATTTACTGACCTACTTTCATTTACAAGTTACAACTAACATCAAATAAAAGTATATTTATAAAGAGCAATTCTATGGGGACATGAAAATGAGACATTATTAGGTGACATTTTCATGTGGCACACATTCATTGGGTAATGATTATATGACTATTTTTTCATCATTCAATAGAAGTGTGCTACATAAAAATGTCACATAATAATGTCCCCTTTTCATGTCCCCCTAGAATTTTTCATTTATAAAGTAATACTACATCCATCTCAATTATTTGGTTCTCTTTTGTATTCATTTATAATTATACCCTTACGTAATTTTGGAAATGTAAAATATTTATCTTTTCCAATACTATTCTTAACATACGCTAGCAATTAAACTAGGATATTTTAAGAAGTTTGTTATATAATTGTCTTTTCCAGTATAATTGTTAAAATTTGTGAAAAAAGTAAATAAGACCAAATAATTGAAAATGAAGTAGTGTAAAATAACCTTGTAAAAAGTGCACCAAATAATTTGGGCAGAGAAAACTATTTTATTTTATTTTATTTATTTATTTATTATTATTATGGAGACATAATTCAAATTCATGATTTAATAATACTGGCAATCATAAACTCGTGTGTCTTTTATGATTGTTAATTGATTTCTTGTTTTCAAGATAAGTCAATTAAAATAATTCAAAAAAAAAAAAGTACTTACTGGTAACTTTAAAGTTGAGATTTGATTATTTTGAAAATCATCATTAATGTATCAAAAAGTTGACCATTCATTTGCATCCACGTTGAATAGTTTCAAGTGCATGTGAAGTTAGGTCCAAATTTTTTAAGTCGCAAGAATTTGAAGTTTATTATTGTGTTGTGGTGACAAAAATCTATTATCAACCCTATGGTGATTGATTACAAGATTTGATAACGAAATGCCTTCTAATTTGACAGACCTCTTCTTCAATGAAATGTCTTTCGCATTCGGTTAGTTCGCTGTCTTTGTTCATGCACTCATTGAATCTCGAGTACGTTATCTTACCAAATTTTGAAAAAATTATATAAATTTTGAAATTAATAAAAAAAACTAACATTTACTTTATAAACTAATTGATTGTTTCGTTAAGTTAGATGTCATTTATAATTGAAGTGCGCTTCATATTTACATAGAAATAATTCATTTAACAGTGTTCATGCAAAGACGAACAACTATTTGTGTATTGTTCAGTTCGTGCATAATGAAGGGCTTGGCACAATTAATGGAACCAACCAAGGGCCTGTTTGAAGCTCTTTAAATTTTTAATTTATAAAGAGAATTTATAATGAGTGGAAATGAGTGGTAGAGATTTAATTGAAGTTTGAAAATGTGTGGTGATTGTTGAGTAGTTGTCAAATCAACAGTCAAATCATAATATGTAAATTTATAAAGAAAAAAAATTTAAAGAGGTTCAAACATTGTCTAAATGTATAAAAATTTTCTATGTGAATTTTGATTATGAAGTTTGCAATAATTTAAATGACATACTTATTTGATCACATATTAATGGGTGCTTATCATTTTTTTATACAGTTGATGAAGTTTGATACAATTTTTTTTGTTTGTAAACTACAATACGTAGAGATTTATATTTTTGATTGATAAAATTTGATTCAAGTAGAGTGATGATATTTAATTAGCTCTTAATTACCACCTTAATTTAAGCAGGGAAATGACATATATTTGATCGTGGAAAGCCAAATGCTTAACTAATATATTATAACTATGAGATCATTTAATTAAATTTTCTCTTTTTAATATTTGATTATTGGTTCTATCGATTCAATTAATGTATACTTATTTTTTAAATTTTTTTTATAAAGATACAACTATTTATTTATTATACAACTGTCAAATAGACATATTTTTATTATTTCTTTCTACCAGTGTAACGTACGGGTGTTATACTAGTTTCTTATTATATATACTCATATTTGATATGTGTGCGTATATATTGCAGCTATTATATATGTGTGTGTGTTGTTTTGTTATCAACCAACACTAAGAATAAAAGTTGTAATAATAAATAAAAATGTTACTTTTCTAACAATTAAACGTCCTTAAAAATTGTGAAAATAACTTGGACATTATTTTCCATTAGATCACCTCTCTTAAATTTTCTATAGAAACAGATCGGTTCCAGGTTTAGAGCTCAACTACCAATCATAGGGGACCATGTGTATTTTAAAATACACATGGCCCCCTCTAATCGGTAGTCGGGCTCTAAACTCGGAGTCCGATCTGTTTCTATCGCCGGACTGTCACCTCTCTATGTTCAGATGTGTGTTAATTACGTTTTTTTTTCAATCAATGAGTTCTGAACTTTGGTTGATATATATTTTATCTTTACTAATTATGTTCTTACTGCTAGGTTTTTTGCTATCTAATAAATCTAATGCGAGGATGAGAAATAATTCAGATCCGTTTTTAATTATAGGCTGTAAGCTTTGAACTGAATTATATTATACGTACTCCACAATTGACAACTTAACTGCCTCAAAAGTGACTTAGTGGGTTGTCTAGAGGAAATAGGCTTTGGGCCAGATGCTCAAAAGCTGACGATGATTGCACTATAAAATTGGTATGTAAAACGGTAAGTGGTGACAAGACGTTGACTCTTGTTGTGTTGTCTTATAGAGCAGTACCTGAGTCTTAACCTTCGTGGTCCACCACTACTGCCGCCAGAGGCAGTGCTGGCGACTAGAATCCTACAGGAACATCCGGATAGGAGAGACAAAAAGGGAGTTGTCGTTCTGTTTATTTCGTTTTATGTTAAGTTGTCGATTTGGAGAGACGAAAAGGGAGTTGTCGTTCTGTTTATTTCGTTTTATGTTAAGTTGTCAATTTCTTGTAATTTCATACAATTTTATTTGTTTAATCTTATTTTTACTTTGTATTTGCAAGGATTAAACCCCAACAATTATAATCTTTCTTTTCAACGTTTGATGTTGCTACTCAAATTATTATTTTTTTAATCGGTAAATGAAAATATATTCATCAAAATTTTGGGAGAAAAATTACTGTAGTCATACCCAGGCATTCATGATAGAGTACAAAATAACAAAATCAAAAAGAACTAATGACTTAATGCTAAAGTCGTCTCAAATTGAAATAAAACATTAAGATACAAATTAAACATACTTTTGTATATATGTATTTTAATTTTATGAATGATACCCTTAACTTCATGTTGGATACCCTCAAATACCTTCAAGTTGGATACAAAGCTACTCAAATTATTGCCATTGAGTGAAGTGGCAATACTTTTCTTTATTTTTCCTAAACTGAACCACACAACTTTGTGAGTTATGAGTTGTGACACTTGTTATGCACTCAACCTCTCCAATTTTACGCACTTGCCTTTACTAAAATATGATTGGAGACTCTTTATTAAAGTAATAAAACCCATGATATCTATTTCCCCACACATCAAAATTGACTGTTTGTTTCTGCCAAAAAATTTAAAAAAAAAAATGACTGTTTGTTAAGCATTATCGATACCTTTTTCTCGTTTTGGGACCGTCATTGCATGTAGGCTTCTTCCAAAATTCCACTTGAGATTAAATTTGTTTATGCTTTACATGTAAGAATTAACTTTTGGTCCACTAATATAGATGACGCGTTGAATCATATCTTCTACTAGTGTTAATTATTATTATATATATTGAAAATAGGGTTAGTTTGGCAATCAATTATATTACTTTTTAAGTATAATTTGTTACAAAAAAATAAATACATGTAACTAATGATGTAGACTATTTGATGGTGCCTCCAAATTAGAAGAATTTTAAAAAAATAAAACAAATTATATTTGCAGAACAATTACAGTTGGTTGTCAAATAGGCCCTCAATAACAGATAGAGATGGACGCGCAGATGTTTCCTGTGTATGCAGACTTTTTGTTTGTAGGAAACCACGAGAAAAAGGGAAAAAGTTATGAGAATTAAAAAAGTTAGCTTACCTACCAAGCAAGTAAGAGCAATATTCCTAACCATTTAAATAGTTATTTATTACAGTTACAATTGATTGAAATATTAAATATTCAAGAACTAATAAAAAAGAAGGAAAAGTAACAATAGTTTGACGCTCCCTCTTTAACTGAAATTAAGTTTGGTTTAGACTTATATATATATAAATAAAAATTGATAAACTGATGAATTTCAGTTATTACAGACTATTTTATGAACCATAGTGATCGTTATCTAGTCTAGTGGGTTAGATTAGATATCCTTTACCCATCTACCCATGTTGAGTATTATAATAATCCATCGTGAATTCTATCAGGAATTTTATGTAGGTGCTATGGATCATTAGCTACGTCATTTTAGTGCTATTTGTGACAATTCCTTTTTACAGACTGTGCCATCCCAGAAGTTACCTAGTTACTAAAAAAAATCAGGTTCAGAGAAATGTAGTAGTAGTAATAATAATTATAATATATATATATATATATATAATAAGAGAAGGGTGATTTTTCCCACTCATTTTCAAGCTCTGTAAGATTTCTGACTCAATAAGATTTTTTGTGACATTATTTAATTTCCTTTTTGTATCTTTAGTTTTATTTTATTTTTTTAAAATTGTTACACTAATATATATATATATAATATAAGAAACGATGTCTTTTCCCACTCATTTCGGGATCTGTAAGATTTCTAACTCTATAAGATTTTTGATGACATCATTTAATTTCTTTTTGTATTTTTATTTTTACTTTTTTTTAAAATTGTTACACTAATTTGTTAAATGATATTCACTTTTTTCTTTATTAACCAATATGAGATCCTTAATTCGCGGTGTTTTTTTTAGGCAAATATTTTGAATTAGGGATATGCTTCTTATCAAATCGAACACGAAATTAATTGAAAATCCTATTTCAAAAAAAGCACATAGTAGTCTTTAATTATGATTCTAAAACACATACATAGCACATATCTAAACTAATAGTTTCTAAAAATTTGTAACCTTAATTGTAGTCTTTAGGGTTCGAAAACACATGCATAGCACGTATCTAAACCAATAAGTTTCTAAAATTTTGTAACCTTAATTGTAAATTTCAATTTTTAATGATTTTTGAAGTTATTTTTATGTGATTATTATACTGCAATAATCAAATTGATTTTCTTAAAATTAGTAATTCAATTTGTCGATCTTATAATTAAATTAGAACTTTTTGATAATTTCCTATGCAGCAAAAGTTTTAGTTTTTCATTTTAAATATAGTCTTATTGTATTTCGAGTTGAATTAATTATTTGAGAGATGTACTAAATGTTGATATGATTGCCTTGTAATAGTTGTTCAATAATTTTTATTAAACATTTTATTTTATTGAATTGCCTCAATTAATTTTTATTTATATATATAATTAGCTGATACTGTAATTCAAACAAGTGTTATAGTAGTTAGGTTTCTCACATTATAGACAGGAGGTTCTGTGTTGCAACACACCTGCCCCTCCCCTCCTCTATACCCATTGTTCGACGTGTGCTCTTCCGATCTAAAAAATATTACTGACAAATAAATTCAAATATAATAGAATGATTATAAAAATTTATATCTCATAATGCTAATATGATTCAACTAGCTGTATTTATAATTTATACTACATCCATTCCAAAAAGATAGACAAACTTTGTTTTTTCTTCTATCCTAAAATATGGTCCAGTTTTCTTTTTAAAAAATAGTTAAAATATTAGTAATCTTATATGTCTTTATTTAATGCTTAAAATTATCATAAAAATAGAACTATTAAAGAGTAATAATTAATAAATGAAGGGGTAATACGATTAAATGAACTTTTCTTATCTTAATTTATGTGAAATATGAAATATGACAATCTTTTTGGGAAAGATGTAGATAGGTAGTACTAAATTTTTGTATAAAAATTCATTGACACTGGTTATTAGAGTAATTATAGAAAAACATGTTTATCTGACATGAGTAACTGATATTGGTCTTCCTTCCTTTTCCTATACGCACTGTATAAAAAAAAGAAAAGAATTAATTGGTGCAAAAAATAGTATCAACAAATAAATCTAAATATGATAGAACGGTTATAAAAACTTATGTCTCATAATGTTAATACTTGTTGTCAACGTGCTGTATTAATAATTTATTAAATTTTTGTATAAAAATTTATTGACATTTGTTATTAAAGTAATCTTAGGTGGACATGTTTATGTGATATAAATAATTGTTATTTGTTAGTTGGCAAAAGTGAATTTGTTGTTTATATGCAAGTGGTGAATTTGAAGGCTTGTAATTATCTAATACATAGTTGATACATGAACATGTCACTTTTTCATATTAGATAAATATGTCTGATGTCTCTCTATAATTACTATTGTTATTATTACTTTTAGATCTCGCGTAATGTACGAGTGAGAATTCTAATAGTAATAGTAATAATAATAATAATAATTGAGAAAAAAACATAGGAATAGCATCTTGGCTTTGACAAACGCCACTCAAATGGCCCACTCCATCGGTAGATTAGATTCTCAACAATGAATGGATAACCTAATCAATCAATCCATCTACATGACAAATATATAGTAAATTAAATTTATAATAAAAATATACAAATTAAAATTGAAATTTAGATCTGCCGTCACAACTTAACTATTAAACCATTAATTAATGGTTAAAATATTTATAGTAATAAAAATTTAAAAACTAAGAATGTATGTTACAAATCTGTTTGATCTAACCAATATGGCAGACACAAGTTAAGACACTTGTAGTCTAATGATATTTAAGTGGACTTTCTACACTTTTGATTAATTGTTCGATTCGTTTCATTTACAATTCTCTTATAATGTTCAAAAAAGCGGGGAGGAGGGGGGCGGGGGCGGACACAACCACTATAAAATCTACTCTACTAAACTTGCTTTATTGTCACAACATTCCCGATGTCATAAGAAAATCTTGAAAACATAATATTTTGGTGTGTTAGAACGTATAGACACCGTGTAAGATTCTAAAAGACTAATATGCGCATTAATTAATAAAAATAAACCTTTTGAGTATGCAAAATTCAGCCCTAAAAGAATTTCTCTACATTCCTTTATCATTATTATTGTATCTTTTTAGCCAGCTAAAAACCAATCCATTTGGAATAACATCTCTTTACAGGATTCTCTCCCCTCACTCACTAGACTAGAAACTACAATGGAATTCCTCATCTCTGAGTTCACATTCCTCTCAGATCAATCACTCCAAGACAAGAACTTTGATCCATCCACCATTCAAGATCTCATCAAGCTCTTTGAAGTAGAAGCCTACAAGGCGTGGGCGGCCGCCGAGCTCGACCAAGAAATGGAAGTTCAAGAAGCTGAGAAACACGTGAAAGAAACAGAGGGCTATTTGGAGTCTGAAATGGAAAAGGCCATGGAAGAATACCGCCTTTTCGAGGAGGAAATGAATCGAATTGCAATGGCCGAGCATGACAGCTTGGTGAATGTGGCTAAGGCTGCAAGAAAAATGGGGAAGTCATTGGAAAAAGCAGCCACTTTTGCATCAAATATTTATATTGATGCTGCTGCAAAATCAGCTTCTGCTTCAATGAAATCTGCACTTAGAGCTATTTCTTCCAACTCTAAGAAGGTTCATCCTTCATGAGATGGGGAATTTTTCTAAGTCAGAAAAAAATAAAAAAGAGGCAAGATTTCTTCAACCCTTCATTTGGATAATGTATCTGTTTCAATTGTACTTGTAATTTCCGGCTATGGTAATGGGAAAAATATTGTTATCTTTTCTTGATCTCAAAATATACCAATCAAATTTTATCAAACATGTTGCTTGTAAATCACATCAATATGCTCAATAGCACAACCAAAATTGTGTTTTAGGCTTGTTCAAAATAGTCAATATTTTGTATTGATTAAAGTTTTGGACTTTGGACATGAAATTTGACAAAGCAATTAATGAGAATTTGGTAGGTTCGCTAGTTTATTTATGGGCTCACTAGCACCAAACTACGGCGTGGGACGTCTTACTAATTTTATATGGACTTGATATTTATAATCTGCACCTAACATCCATAATTATCTATGGCGACTTAAAAACACTTCACTAGTAGTTTTTTTCTGGAAATTTCTAAGCAATCAGAGCTGGGTACCATAGGGAGCCCGTACCATAGGGAGCCCAGTTTCCAATGATATGCTACCATGTGGTGTGTCACGTGAGGTGTCAGTCTGTGATTAGAGATCGAGTTCTGTAAGGAACCCGGCCTTTGTTTACATGGCCGGACTGGTTTTGTTTTTGGGTCTATTTGTCTATAATGAAGGTCAATTATTATTTTTAATGAGAAAAATGTTTAGTCGTGTACTATATTGAGAAGAATGTTTAGTCGTGTACTATGTTTTAAAAGTTACACCTAGAGTCGAGGCGTATATTTCTCAACTCATGTCTGGTCATAAATTGTTATCGCTTTTTATCACGTATTGATTAATATTTCCATGCCTAGATGTGTCTACACTCAAGATATGATTTCAACCTTATCTCATACTAGATACTGCTCTGGCATTTATAAGCAAAATGTGAAGCTTACTGTTGAAATCAACTTGCAAAATAATGATGGTAGCCTAAATATAAAGCTATAAATGTGTACTAGTTAGTGGTTAATCTGTTTCTTCTACCTGAAAAATTTGAGACACTACCGTCTCAAGATATTTTGAGTAGGGAAAGTTTTTCCCTTATATATGACTGAATTTCTTGGATTACATGATGTGTTTACAAAAAGGAGGTAAAATTACAACTTTACCCTCATGTTGTGCACTAAAAGGAAGAGAAATATATAGACAAAATTATAATTTTACTCTTTATCTGTAAACTTAAATGTACACTCATCTGTAAATGTAAGATTACTCAAATTTCTTTATGCATGCTTACCATTCGTACCCCCGGGCAGGGCAGAGGAGGAGGTTTTTTTTTTTTTTTTTTTTGTCGGGGGGGTGGAATTTGTTTATACTATTCTTAGATTAACTTCAAGACCTTATATTATGTGTATTTTTACTAATCCTCAACCCTCATTTTATAATACCTTATATCCCATGAATCAGGTGTCAAGTGTTCAAGTCAATCGGCCGGGGGACGCTTCTATGCATTTATTTCCTTTTCCAAAAAAGACTGATTTTTGTCAACATTGGATAAAGAAAGAGACAAAAATTGTGACAAATACAACATGTGATCCATGTAATTACTATTAATCAATGTAAATAAGATTTGATGTGTCAAAAAAAGATCTTGTCACTTACAATTTTGTTCAAATAGTATAACTCGTGGTGTTTAACAATCCATGGCTATCATTTCATTGGATATTTCGAAAAAAAATGGTAGTCTTACATTTTTTTTTAAAAATCCAAATAAAATAACTAAATGTTGTTGATTTATAAAGTGGTTGTCAAATAAATTGATTGATGAATAAATAAAAGAAAAATGCCCTAAAAAACGCATAAAACACAAAATGTCAAAACTTAAGTGGTCTAGTGACATTCTAATGAGTTTATTACACCCTAAGTCTAGTCTAGGGTCCAATTCCCACCTGATATTCCCCTTGTAATATTTGGGGGAAGTACAAAACCGTATTAACAGCGCGGTATGGGCCTATATTCCTGAGTCCTATACGTCCACAGGCCATATATATCTCAAGCCCGAAATGTGACCCGAATCTGAGCCCAATGCCGAATAGGTAACATCAAAATGTGGATATTACAGCTGTGCCATTGTTGAAACCCACAATTCTTTTCCCAATCTCTCACGCCAATCAAAGAACAGTTCTGAGCTCTCTATCTCTCTCTGAAAGAATGTCTAAGGTAATTACAACCTTTCGATTATTGATTCCGAAATTGATTAGTTACGAGTATTTTGGTTCCTGAACTGCTTCAACTTGATTTACTAACTATGTCTACTATTTTTTTTATGATTTTCAGGAAGAGAAAACCCTTCTGCTCCCGAAAGATGGTATCTCTTTCCCGAATTGAAGTGTTATGTATCACGTGTATGCTTGTTTGAGTGATTTTGCTGAACTGAAGCTATGGGGTTTAACCTATGTTTGTTTGTGATTATTGGGATGCTTCCGTTTTTTACTTTATTGTCTTTCACATGCCATTTTCGGTCTTATGATCTGTAGATACTCACTTAGGTTTAATTGGTTCTTAGCTTATAACTTAGAAATTGGAATCCTTGTAAGATTAAACTTTATTATGTTCTTTGTGGTGGTGAAGGCCTTTTGCTTCCTTTTCAAATATTGCACTCTCTGTAGAGGATGCCATTTGTATAAGCTAGATAGACTAGAAGACAGAGGATTAAAATCGGCATGTTCAAATGTGGTTCTGAAAGATTTGGCTTGGGACTTTCCCAGACATCGAATAGAAAGCCTAGATCAATACTAAGGCACTTTAGCTCTGCTAGGTGATTGTCCAACAAAGAAATCAAAAGAAATTGAAGTTGTAACAGAATTAATTTGTAGTAGCAGAAATTATTGAAAATCTATCTTGTAAACAGCGGTGGAGCCTCGAGTTGAAATTAGTGCGGGTAACACTTAGTTTGAGTAAATAATTTTTTCAAACAAAACACCTAATAATATTTGTGTATTAAAAAAAAATAATTATTTCGTATGAAAAATGTTAATAGTCTAGATTCACTGAGGACAAGTTACCTGGCTCGCCACTTCTCCCACCTCTTTTTTTGCCACTGCTTGTTAGTTAAGGCATTAAAAACACGATAAGCTCTTTGATTAGTGATGCCAGAAAATTGTAATTAACTTCCAAAATTAGAAATAGTTCACAAGTTCCATGTCATAATCATCAATAGGACCTTCAAGGGAACCATTAACTTATTTAACTTCACTATATCTTCCTCGTCACCATCAGTTTATTTTGACCTTTTGATCCTCTTCCGATGCTGTCTTTTTCTTCCTCACGCCCTGTTGTGTACAGGCAGAAAATACAATAGACCTTCAAAACATTCTTGGCAATAAAACATAGACCTCGATGCTAAAGACAATAAACGAATGCAATAAAAGAGAAAGACAGTTGGTTGAACATGTTAGCCACCATTAAGTCAAGGTGCAAAGCCTCAGTAAATAGAGGCCCTAGCGGCAAAAACAGCATTTAAGAGGTTCAATGAAAGCCTTGTTTCAGACAGGACTTCAGGTGCAAGCCTAAAAAGGTGTCTCTAAACACTGTAGTCAAATAGATCTGGCAATAACATTTTGCTGGTATCATGTTTACACGTACAATGCTGTTTGTTAATGTAGAGAATGAAGATAGTCTTGATGAAAATTGCTTGATAAGTCATAACACGCTCTTATCTTGATATTATCTATTCTTCTTTTTGAGAGAAAACATTAAAGTTTAAATAGTTTTAATGTGATCGACTTGAAAATATTCTGGATTCATTCTTTGCACGTAAATACACAAATTTGATGTTTTATTGTTGATGCTCTAATAGAAGTATTTATGTCTGAACATTTTCTGTGTGACCTTTAAAATTGTTAATTGGTATGTTCTGCCGATAACTTCCGTCTTTACTTTTCTTCAGAAGAAAAGTCAAGTGCATCTGAGAGAAAAACTTCTACTGATTCAGAACCTGTGGGGACACAGCCGGAACAGAGAAGAGCAACCCCTGCATCAGTTGCTGGGATGCCAAATCCTTTTGATTTCTCAGCCATGACGGGACTACTTAATGTATTTACTCTCTCTCTCTCTCTCTCTCTCTCTCTCTCTATACACACAAACTATATATATATTTGGGTTTTTTTTTTTTTGGGTT
>CAVNYN010287063.1:0-24589 GCA_963692815.1 Nyctanthes arbor-tristis
TTTTTTTTTTTTTTTTTTTTTTTTGTGGGGGCGGGGGAGGCCGAAGTATTGAATATGAATTGTTTCATGAGTTCCAACGTAAAGCTTTTAGCCTACTAATTCGCTTGACTTGCAATGGAGCATAGTCTTTGTTGCTTTGAGATATTTTTACGACAAGTTGTGCGTCGATCTCACTCAATAAGATCTAACATCACTCTCCGTGAATTGGGTCATATGAGTTTGACCTTTTGTAGTTAATTTCGTCCAAGAAAATAGATAAGTTGACAAGTTAAAAAATCTAGTGCAAGTATACTTTTCTGTTTTGACTTTTTAACTGTACAGAACGAATGTTGCACTTTAAATGATGAAAGCATAATATTCTAAACTACTAACTAAATGCAAGTAGATGTTCCCTTGAAAAACAAAAAATGCAAGTAGATGAAATTCTCTAGACGTGCCGCTCTGTCCCTTGTAAGTGCATGAATGCATGTTACGTGAATTTGGAGTGCATTCTTACACCTTATTGGACTGAAGGTGCCGTAACAGTACTTTTCAGAACTGCCATAACCAAATTGCGCGTCTTTAATGTTGAATGAATGCTTTATATCCTACACAAAAGAATCGATAAAAAATTTTGGGTGGAGAGTTAATGTGGATGGTTTGGGATCACAACTTAAAATATTTGAAAGAAATCTATTTGATACTATTAAGAATGAAGCTATGGTTCTTAGGAACTCTGCAAAAACGTTGGTCGAGTTTGCATGGCTGATTAATGTTGGAGTTGTCTTAATAAAATAAAAACTTATCACAAATATCATTATCCAAATAATAATTTATCAAATCATATCATGAATATACTATAAGCCAAGATTATGTTGCGAGAAGAATACATTTTAATTGTCACCCCATTATCCTCATCTCCACAACCAATCTCATGCACCCTTCTCCGGGGCGGAAATGTAAGACAAGGATGGAAAATTTTGTCATCCTTAGCGGCGAGTTTGCATATGTACAATCTTCGTCCTCGTCTACCATTTGTATGTTTATTTATAGATGATTTTTCTTTTCTTCAAATGTTCACACTCAACTAATTTAATTGTTGATGTCCCGTTAAGCACAATACAGCAACCTTTAAATAGCCAATCCATCTATGAAGAAATTTCAAGTCATACCTCGTCATAATTGTGCCGCCTACGACTCATTAAAGCTAATATCAATCTTGACGTTCGATTACTTGTTAATTTATTGTACATTTTGATTGTTACCAAGTAGGAACATCATGGCATTATGACAAAAAGTTTATTTATATATGGTCAAATTGCGCTATTCACAGCTAAGAACAACATAATTGCTAACAACATTATATGTAAATCAAGAGGAGAAAAAAGGCAAGTTTTGACGCTTGTGAGAATAAAACTCAAGTTGAGAAAAATTAATTTTTTGATTGTGTCAAAAGCGTGTGGGGATGCTCCGTAAGTCGCGTTTTAATTCCTTTTATATTCATACCCGCTTTTTCCACCACAAAAGGCGGAGCCGGTAGTTCGCTTAACGTGTGTACGGCCACCTTGAATTCAGTGCCTGCCAGCAAATCATTTTATTATTTTTTAATTTTTTTTTTCAACAATACAAATCCGAACATTGAAATCCAAGCACCTATAATATTAACAAGATGATTAAGTTGTTCATGTATCAGTTCTCACTCCCTATGTGTAATTAGTTATATTAGTAAAATGGCAAATAATATGACTCACACACTTATAAGAATTGGCTTTAGGTAGTGTGTTTCTTATTTTTAGAAAGATCATCCTACAGACTTTATTATTGATACTATTATGAATGACTTAAATAGTGAATGAAATATATTTCGAGTTTAAAAAAAAAAAAAATCCAAGCACCTGCTTTTGAAGGTGTAAATAAAGAAAACACAATTGGAGAGTAGTTGAAAATATGATTCCGTTTTCTATTATTAGAAAAATTGAAATCGAAAAGTTTTTTCGGTGGATAAAACGATTAAGAGTTTGTTTGGAAAAGTCTTGTTATTGTTTTGTTTTGATTATAAGTATTTTGCAGTGTATTAGAAAGTCATGCTAAACAGATATATATAATAATATTTTATGATAACTACATCAATAATATAATATTTTAACTATCCCTTAATAAGTTTTTTATGTCCCGAGATCAAAGGTGATAGCTCAAGTTATAAAAGCACCTTTTACAATGATTGATGTCCTTAGTTTGAGTCTATACTCTTTCATGAAGTTCTTCCAATTGTGTCAATAATAAGTTCTCTGTGTCCCGACAAAATAACTCAAAAAGAAAGATATAAATGATTTTAGATATAAAAACAATAAGACACGAAGGGGAAAAAGGCATATATTTAAATCAACCCATTATTTTGGGATTACTCTACCCTTCTTTCTTACTAGTTTGTAACTTTTCACCGTCTTACAAAGTTACAATTCATTTATTCTTATAAAATTAAAGAATAAACACTTAACAAAGCAACTCGTTTATCTGCCTAGTTTAAGAAAACAGTGGTTATTGTCCGAATATCTATTCTCTATATACTTATCAAAAAAGTTCATTAGATCGGAAGAGCGTCGACAAATGATGGGAGTTTTCATTCTTTATACAATCTAATTCTTGTAACATTAATGTCAAATTCATTAATTTATATATTCTACCCAATTAAACCGCCCTTTGATAACTTAAAATAGTATCGTCTGAAAATGAAACAGAACCGTCTTTTCAACCTCCTTTAGAGGATAAAGAGAAGGAACGAGTGCTACTTGCTCCATTCTTTCCCGAAAACCTTAAAATAGTATGCCTTTCTCCTCTTCTTCTTCTTCTTCTTTTGTTTTTTTTGCCCTCTCCATCATAGATGCTCAACAAAAGTTTAGAAGAATTTCATCCCAAATCTTGTAAGGTTTTGTAAGATAGGATTCTATACAAATATCACAATCTCCATGAAAGATCTTATCATGATTGGAATCAAATTTTCCTACGTGGCGTGTTATGAGCGGTGTTGTATCTTCTAAGAAGATTCGTGCTCACATATTACCATACACACTTTTCTTTTATTGTATATATATTTGTATTGTATAAATAAATCATTAATCAATATCTTTAACTTCACCGATTCCTACCATCCTTTAAATTATGCACGTTTAATGAAACTTTTAGTAATTGGGAATTTATTATATACTATAGTTTTTGATATGATAAATCTTAACGAAGATTCACCAATATTGATGTTCATTATTATTTGTTCTATTAAGTTAATTTGAGGCTACGAGAAATTAATCAAGTCAATGTGTGTTTTTTAATCATAAAATAAAATTCGGTTAAATAATATCGTCACGGACAACGACGGATATGAAAAACTTACTCGAGACATTTATATTAGGTAATCAAAATCCTAAATGACACGAGTTTGTGAGTCATTTTGGTCACAAGACGACAAACAAAACGTCACAGAGGCTTAAGATTTTGAGAAAACAACATGTCGAGTTAAATTGTTCGTTTTGTATTGCTGTTGAATAGCTTTGATCATTCTATTGTGGGATACATGTTGACAGAGACAAATCAGTATGCATAGCTAAGTCATTCGTTCTTCAAATATGTTGAACATTCATGAAAGAAAATCACATTTTCTATATACATCGAACGATGAAGATATGATTCGATCTCTGACGTAAACAAAACATGACTTGAAGACGATCTCAAACTATTTTCATAGACGATGTGAAAATCAAAATACGGAGTTAAGTCAATTGTTATCATATATCTATTGAACAATATCTACGAGCGAATCACATTATATTTTCCAGTAGACATCCGTCAACCAAAATATGATTCGATCTTCTAAGTAAACAAAACATGGCTTGAAGACAATCTAAAACTATTTTCATTAACAATCTAAACACCCTTTAAGTGCTATTACTCAACCTAATCACTCTCTTGAGTACAAGTTATCATACTTACAACATAGATTTGACTTTTTGAAAACCCTTTTTATCCAATACCTAATTGCCCAAATTGTACTTAAGAACCCTAAATATAATTAATTAATCTCGACAAAGTACACCAAATGGTCTTAATTTAGTACACTTTCCCGATCTCATAGTATATTATTCTACTTTATCTCGTTGTCGAATGCTGCTAGATTACCGCATCATTAACACAAGAATCTCCAACATTAACACTACAAATTTGATTTATAAACACAAAATCTATTTCTCTTGCACTCAAAAGATGAAGCAAAGAACAAGCACGCACTGTCCTTTACTGAGAATATTTGGACAAAATGAGCTGTTAACAAGTGAAGTAGGTGTCTTACGTTTGATGTCCCCAGACATTGTTAATTAAGTCAATTAATACAGTAATTAATATTAATTAATTGTCTGGTCAAAGGGTCCAAATGTCTAATATCCTAATTTGGGTCAGTTTGTCATAACATGAGAATTTATGCAACTTCTTTGCTGCTTCACTAGTGATGCTTTTTTAAGCTGTACTCCACTTTAAGCGTGCAATTTATAGGATGTGTAGAAGGTAATAGAAATTATATTTTTTTAGAAAATTATATATATATATATATATATAAATATAAAGGTTGAAATCTTATCTAACAACGGTTTTAAAGATGTGATGCGAACTTTTCGAGCAATTACCTAGATGATCATAATATCATTTCGTTCCGAGCTCAAACAAGAACTATAAGATGTAACCGCTGTAGGATCAGATTTTTTATTACAACCGACATGTTAATATCATTTTGTAACTTTAAGATATTTGCTTCTCGACTAGGGTTGATAATAAATTTGAAGCAAGACATTATTTATGATAGTTATATTTGTAGAAAATTAGTTGGAGTTCTAGAAAGTTCTGATGATGCATAAAATAAGAAGTTGATGACCAACTTATTTTAAAAATGGGGAGCAATTTGGTATTAAGTCAATTGATTAGGGACCAAGGAGGAAAGTTTCTCATAATAATTCTCATTCTCATAATAATAACACGTAGTTATAATGAAAGCCACTAATTAATGTATCCATTGCCTACCTCACTATGCAATTTAAATAACACTCCATTGGTCCCATTTATTATATACAAGGTTCCTTTGCATCTTCACTAGGATTAATGATAACAATTTATAACTAGGCAATTTAAATAAGATCGGAATTATTACTAAACTAAGAAACAAAATAAATGGTTTTCAATAAAAAAACAACAATATGTAACAGGTATAAGTGAAAAAGGAAAGGTTGCATTTATGAATGAGAAGGATATATAGTAATTTCACATCATTTTGATGCTTTTTATTTATGGTACTCGTACCAACTAGTAGATAAAGCTTTAGTAGGATGGTCTCGCCCTCCTATGTAGTGCGACCATCTAACAAGGAGAGACCATATATTTCAAGGGATAGGGCATCCTCCCTCTATTGAAATGAGGTCACCTTGAGATATAATTGTCAACCGCGATACAAAGAAAATGGAATATTGTAGAAGAAAATACTCCACTCAACAAATTCATACTTTAGAAACAATACAAGATAAAACTCTCTAGAATAGATATATCTCTTCATAATAGAGAAAAATGCAAGATGTGGATGCATCGTTCTAACATCGTTCTAGCATAGATGATTTCTTTTTTGCACTATATATAGACACAACATATCTCTGAGGATTGATCTGCATATGGTAAATTTAATTTGCTTATAATTTATGGGCATCTTTTTAGAAATCTTATAAAATTCACAATAATAATTCAAAATTACTCAACTACTACAATAAAAGTTATAAAACAGGAATTGCAATTCCATAATGCAAAAGGGATGATTTAAAAAGGAAAATGAAATCTTTGTTATCTGTTATATATAGTCAGCCGCATGATGCATATCATAACAGTCAATCATGTGTTTAACTCTTTTCTCATTCTCAAGTTTGAATTATGACAAAATTTATTAATATATATCAAATCTTATAATAAAGTCATGCACATGGATCTTCATGATTTTCCCCCCATCAAACCATATGATTTTCCAATCATTTATGATTTATTTTTTCTCTTGTAAAAAGTCTTCTATGTTGTATCCATTAATTGTTTATTGTTTATTCTATTGATCATATAATTTTTGAAAATCATTTCCTTCAAAAGATTAAATAATACTAAATGTAGCACCAATAATTCGTTAATGTATACCATTTAATTAAATACTATAGATATAGAGTCAATATAATGATGATGGAAATTACAATTTACAAGAGTTCGAAGCTAATAATCAACTTTAACATCCTCAATGTTATGAAAAGAACGTCATGTCACAAGTTGTACAACCCAATTTGGTTACTAAGTCATTACGCTATTATAGTATCTCTTTAGGTAAAGTATTATAAAGACGTCGTTTATGCTACTAGGTACTCACAGTAAAAGTTGTCACTGTGAGACGAACTCAAAGACTAATTAATATGGTAATACAACAAATTAATTTCAAACGAGCTGGCCATTCCTTCCATTTGAAACTCAATTAATGTGCATTGACTTTGAAAATTAAATAGTCTGCTAAAAAATGAGTTTGATAAAACTCAAATGCGTGCTTCAATTTCGATGATTTTCTAAGAAAACAGATCGGCCTCCGAACTTTACACACCGTCAGCTGATCTGTGTCAGGTGAAGTGACAGCATGTAATTGGAGATCGGGCTCCAAATTCAGAGCCCAATAATATGTTTCTTTAGCCGAACTGTTCAATTTGGAAAACAGTATGCGCAAACAAGGTACCATCTTGTGTAACTTCATTGCCGAAATTAATCAATCTGATACATACACAATAATTAAAGGATAATTAATGCATTGATTAACATATCCTTACTTTTCAAAGGAAGTTATAATTCTCAAGATTAAGATTAGTGTAAGAGCGGGCCACTCATATTCCAATTTGTCTTATTTTTGTGTGCAAATCAGAATCTTGATGATCCTAAAATGTGCAAAGTATCTTTGTCAAGTTTGAAACTTAACTACTACTTGATTTCTTTTCAAATATTAGAAGCCTATGTTTATGCATCAATTATGCCCCGTTTGCCGCATGTTTAGATCTTAATCCACCCACTTAAATAATTTACTGAGAATAATTAGGATTCAGTATCATTAGAAGTTTAGTGATTATAATTAAGTCGTTATTATTGCACTTAAAATAGATAAATCTTGCATCTAGAAATTATAGATCAAAGAAATCTACGTATAAGTAATTGGGTCCGTTCGGATATATGAATGCTAGTGTCTTAATATATTGATAGTTTGTAATCGACACTTCTGTTTGGATGGTCGATGAGTACTTATTTTTATCTTTAAAATTAAATGTTCATATTGCTACTACAATATTTCGGTGTTGTTACACTATGTTTCTAATTAGTACTCTCTCTTATTTTTAAAATGGTCTCAAGTAAGATAACCATATGATAGGATTATATTATTTCTTTTCAAATATTAGCTGCTTATGTTTATGCATCAATTATGGCCTCGTTTGCCCCATGTTTAGAACCTAATCAACTGGCTTAAATAATTTGTTGAAAATAATTAGGATTCAGCATCATTAGAAGTCTAGTGTGATTATATATATCATTATGAGCCGTTATTATCGTGTTAAAATAAATCTTGAATAAAAACTATAGAATTAATAAATGAATGTATAAATGATCAGATTCTGTTCAAATATATGGTCATCAAACCAAAAATGATCAAAAGTTTCTTGGTCTCTCCATAATATTGCCTTCAAATTACAATCCACACATGAGTTTTTGTGTAAAAAGAGAACCCACATGTGGATCCATATCATGTGATCAAAATAGGTGGTGAAAAAGGGCCCTGTAGGCCAGGTGTCTATGGAGACATCCGGTGTCTCCAAAGTAGGAAATACTTGCCATATTTTAATCTTAAAAAACCCAACCGGACTGACCCAAACTGAATTGGCTTCAGCTGGTTTTAGTTTGCAATTTCAGATCGCAACAATTAATGTAGTCGTGTTACGTTGGTTTTAGGGTGGCTTGAAATCCAAACCGGCCGATTCATGCCTTCGCTGAAACTATTAGGGACGTAAATGCTACATATTGAAATGTTGGGTACCTACATGAAACACATGGAATGTTGTTACTAAAATGCTCTACTTTGCAAATATTAGGGACATCAATCATAATTTTTTTTCTTTAAGTGAGTATTTGACTAAGCCGATAGTAGCCCAAGAAAAGTAAGCTTCAATTATGTAGGTGGAAACAAATCAAACAACGAAAGTATTGCGTTTTAATTATATTCACACTATACCTTACCTTTTTTATAAAAATAAATACATCACCTTTTTTGTTTTGCACATCTAGTTCTTAATATATGAATATTCTTTTAAACTTTAACTGGTCTCTATTACTTCTAAACTTGTTTCCAAAATGTGTTTTATTTATTTTATTTTATTTGAACAAGTCTCTCTTTTTTTTTTTTTTTTGGGATTGGTTCTATTAATTAACAATTTTTTTGAACATTATAAAGGGATTGCACGACAAAAACAGTGGATCAAGAATAACAAGTTGTACGAAAATAATTCAAAAGTTGCACGGAGATGATACGTGCATCAAGAATATAATAATTACAAAATCGATAAATAGCGCTCACAAACCGTGTTACTCCATCACGTGTTCATATATGTTTGAACATATGGGACGTGTCGAACAATTGGTGCAATTGCACGGGCGGTGCTATTCAGACAATATACATTCAATATGATCTAATTTTTCCACTATCTCCCTAGTGGAAAGGAGATATAGCTCCCACTGCTAATGTAATTAACGTTATTATCATATTGATACCACATCATAAATTTTCGTGCATTGTTGTGTCAGCATCTATACTGACACAACAGTAACGTAATAGTGTCACATTAACGGTGAAATTTATATCTCGATCCTCCCACACGTGAGAGGAGATAGAACACCAAAAATATATATACATAGAGCAAGAGAAGTCTTTGTGGCACCAAAAAAGACAAAATGAATCTGTGTATATATATATATATATATATAAGAATAATAATAATAAAGCTTCATTACTCTTAATAATAATAATCTCTTCACTAATCTCTTGCGTGAGTTGAACTTGCCATAGAAATTTCAGAACCCATATTATAAAAATCCGTCAAATTACATGGATAAAGCTTCAAGTGGTTGAGTATTTACGAAGAAGAAATGCATATTTCTCCAACTCAACCACCAAATTTGCTGTGGATCTGGTGGAGATCGAGAGATTATATAGCCACCCAACAGTTGTCGCCAGTAACATATTCAATTAAAGAGCAGTTTTGATATATCTTTGCTTACTCTATAGTAATCAATCATGTCTTTCTTGAGGGCCCCTGCCTTTTCTTTCCCACTATATAAATCCCACTTCATTTGACAAAATGTTCCATCATTAACTCAACAACTTTTCTGGGTTTTCCTTTTTGATCCTTTTCAGCTCAACAAAGCTTCTTCTTCTCTCTTTATTTTGCTTATTAATTATGGCTATTGAGATTGAGAAACCTGCTGCTGTTGGGTTGTCGAAAGTGGCGGTTTCCGATACACATGGAGAGGATTCACCATATTTTGCTGGTTGGAAGGCATATGATGAAGACCCTTATCACGAATTCACTAATCCTTCTGGTGTCATTCAGATGGGGCTTGCTGAAAATCAAGTAAGAGAAGCAATTTTGGTAGCTAAAATATGTGTAAAACCCGATTTTCCTAGCTCTTTTTCTAATGGTTTTCTTGATATTTTTTGTTCAGGTTTCATTTGATTTGCTAGAGCAGTACTTTGAGAAACATTCAGAAGCAACCAACTGGGGAAACAGAACTTCTGGTTTTAGAGATAATGCTTTGTTTCAAGATTATCATGGGCTCCTATCTTTCCGGAAGGTAAAAACTTTTATCCACTATTTCATAACGCCTTGTCCTGTTCAGTTCTGTACAGTCGAGCATGCTCTAATTATATCCACCCTTTTACAGGCAATGGCATGCTTTATGGAGCAAATAAGAGGGGGACGGGTGAAATTCAATCCCGATAGAGTTGTTATCACTGCTGGCGCAACCGCGGCTAACGAGCTATTGACTTTCATTCTAGCTGATCCTGGAGATGCCTTGCTTGTCCCAACTCCATACTATCCAGGGTAAGAATATAATTACTCAAAGTTTAGATAATCTTATACAATATGTTATTTTCCATTCTAAACTAATGTCTACTCAATGGACTAATTACCATTTATGATAATTACAGGTTTGACAGAGACTTGAGGTGGAGAACAGGTGTTAAGATAGTTCCAGTTCATTGTGACAGTTCCAACAATTTTGAGATCACTCCTCAAGCCTTAGAAGAAGCATATGCAGAAGCAGAATTCAAGAATATAAGAGTTAGAGGAGTTCTCATAACAAATCCATCAAACCCACTTGGGGCAACCATTAAAAGATCCACTCTTGAAGAGATTCTTGAATTCGTTACGCGTAAAAACATCCATCTTGTATCAGACGAAATCTACTCGGGGTCAACATTCTCCGGCGAGGAATTTGTAAGTGTAGCCGAAATTCTTGAAGCCCGGGATTATAAAGATGCTGAAAGAGTTCACATTGTTTATAGTCTTTCCAAAGATTTAGGCCTTCCGGGATTTAGGGTTGGGACGATATATTCATATAACGATAAAGTTGTGACAACTGCAAGAAGAATGTCGAGTTTCACCTTGATTTCCTCTCAAACACAACAACTTTTGGCATCCATGCTTTCGGACAAGGCATTTACTGAAAACTACATAAAGACTAATCGGCAACGGCTCAAGAAAAGGTACGAAATGATCATCGATGGATTGAGGAATTCCGGGATCGAGTGCTTGAAGGGAAATGCAGGATTATTTTGCTGGATGAATTTAAGCCCATTGTTGGAGGAACCCACAAAGGAAAGTGAATTAAGTCTATGGAAATCAATACTGCATGAAGTTAAGTTAAATATATCTCCGGGATCTTCGTGCCATTGTTCTGAGCCTGGTTGGTTTCGAGTTTGCTTTGCAAATATGAGTGAGCAGACACTACAAGTTGCATTGACAAGAATACATGATTTCATGGACAGAAGAAAAGCTTCCAAGAAATCAAATTGATTTTTCTTCTTAATTATTATTATTTTTTTTGTATTCAGTTTTGGATAAAATTTTTGTCAACAAATGTAATAAATTAATATTCATTAATTGAAAATTTAGACATTATTTGTTGATTCTGAGAATAAATTATTAATGAAAATGTCAGATCAGTTGGTTGGAGAACAAGTGCCACAAGTTTTCTCTTTTCTACTTCTGTTATGTAATAATAAGAATGCATAGCATGCATTTGACTATTGAATTAAAAATTGCACCAACTGTTGATCATACTAGCATTTTTGTCAAAAGTTAAAAGTTAGACAATAGTTAAGTTAATATTTCAGTAAAAATTTACTTGTTTAAAAAATGAAGTAGGTAATTTGTAAAATTAACTCATTTACTTTGAGCAAAATTACTAAAGTATTTATTAAACCTGATAGTATAGAGAACAAGTCTATCTTCCCTCAAGAATAGTTATTACTTCATCATTCTAGTCTCCAAACAAAAGGCTAGCTAGAACAACCTTATTATAATTAGAAATTATTTTTCACTTTGAACGCTGCTCTAGAATGAGGCGGGACTCGACCATGACTGATAAAATCTCAATCAAGGAGGAGAAATCTTATATTTGTTTAGGAAAGAACGCTTTTTAATTTGTCAATATGATTTTAGTAAACATTGAATTAATGATTGGCTTTTTGATTATTGTAAATAATCAAAAAGATATTTGTTAAAAGCAGTACTAGTTCAAATCATATACTCCATATTTACGTTTAACATAACATATGCACGTATATGATATATTGATTCGAGCAATCTAAGATGCAGAATGCCTTATGAAGGTGTGTGATCACTAGGCTTTAATTTGTACAGTTGCAAACTGAAATTGATAGTAGTTTGGAGTTATGTGTGGTTTGCAACAATTGGATTGTATCCGCTAAAAGAGTATTTTGAATGACCTGTATGATAATTTGTTTATGCTTATTATTAATGTTACAAAAAGCGTTAATTAAAAAGCTGGCATAAAGTGTACGTACCCAAGTGCGAAAAATGTAAAGCATGGACAAAAAGTTTTGAGTTAATTAAAACTGACATTTGTGTTATATACGTAACCTACAATAGTGGGAAAAAGGATGATCAAAACATTCAATTCTTCTTTTCAAAATAATAATAATAATAATAATGATGATGATGATGATGATAATAATAATAAATAAATAATACATTCAATTCTTAAATAGTAAATTTTCTTAGAATCTCTAAATAAATGAACCTGGCTTGCAACAATTTCTGTTATCTTGAACCCATGTGATATATGTGTGCCAATTGAGAGTTTGGTAGTCAAATAAAATCAGTTCCAGGTTTCATATGTAGTTACCTAATTTGACAGATTTCATGTGCATGGTTTTCTAAGTTTGAATTATATATATATATACACAGTTATAATTTAAGTGTACGAAGTAGTGAGAATTATGTTGTATCGTACATGATTTATCAAGATTAATTAATGTAAACCGACCTGAAAAGTATTAGAGTTAATTACGACAACAAAAAATGCGAAATCTCGATCTAGCATATAATGACTATAATGATGTGAGGTGTCATAATGTCACCTTTTAGGAGTGTCATAATCGGATTGCTTAAATTAATGTATAAAAAGATGCATCGCAGAAAAAATTGTTATGTTCATTGGCAATATACAATCAATCAGTGAATTGAAAATTTCGCAGCGTGAGCTGATGGCCCCTTATAATGCTATATGTTGGCCTCACTTTTCATTTATATTCCTACCCTAGTATATTCTTAAAAATTTTTTGCAAGCCCTCCAAACTCATTCATCTGAGATCCGCCCCTGAAAGTTATCCATGCTATGTGTAACAATTAAAATGATGATAATTATATATTGCAATTTGAAGAGATATTTGAATTTGTCTCAGCAAAGATGAATAATGATTTCTTGTCATGTTGGCAATATTTCAAAAATACATGATTTTAAATTAAAGATGAATTGTTAGTGCACAGTTACTCAAATAATTCAGTCATGTTTTGTAATTGATTGAGCGACTTTAAATATCTATTCTAAACAATTGATATTAATTAATAATCTATCTTTTATTAATTGTTGCCATTAACAAGGAATCATTATTTTGAATTGAAAATGAGATTAGAAACAATCAGTGATTTGGCAAGTTATATAAACCAACTTGGTGGTGGAAAAAAAGGTGAGAACGAATCTTATATTAGTTAGACATGAGAAGAATGATGAATTTATAAGAAATTGGATTATTCTATCTAACATGTTAACCTTTTAGGATATAACCTAAATTCTTACAAGTATCACAGCTAGACCACAGATATAATCATGTGGGCGCACACGACTCATTAGAGATCCCAAATTCACAGGCGAATGGAGGAGGTGGCCTCCAACGTTGAACCCTGATGGTCCCTTGGAAAAAAAAGATGTTCCCTTGAAAAAAAATGCAAGTAATGAAATTTTCTAGATGTGCCGTTCTGTCCTTGTGGGTGTATGAATGTATGTTATGTGAGTTTGGCATTCTTACACCATATTGGACGGGAGGTGCAGTAAAAACACTTTAATTTCTAGAACTGCCACAACCGAATTGCGCGTTTTTAATGTTGAATGAATGCTTTATATCCTATACAAAAGAATTGATAAAAAATTTTGGGTGGAGAGTTAGTGTGGATGGTTTGGGATCACAACTTAGAATACTTGAACGAAATCCATTTGATACTATTAAGAATGAAGTTATGGGTCTTAACGTTGTTACCATTAACAAGGAAGGGATTGGATTGGATCTATAGACGGCTCTCAAGGCAGTTATGCTCATGTAAGGCGGTGACAAAAGCAGTGGATGGGATTTTGGAAAAGGCGGTTGTGTTCAGTTAAGACAGTGACAGACACATTGACTATTTGGGCGCACATGCGAGATCCCAAATGCATGCGAACAAAGGAGGTGGACTCCAATGTTGAACCTTGATGGTCGGAAATAATTAATCCATAGGCAAGCCTTGGTAGAGTAAAAGATCAGATATGGATAACTATCAGTTGAAGAGGGTAGGGTGGGGGGGGAGGTGACATTGTTCTTCATTTAAGGCGGATTGTAAGATGAAATTACAAAGAATTAGATTACTCCACCTGACATGTTAACTTTTTGGTGGATAGAACCCAGTTCCTTGCACTTGGTTTACATAGGCTGTCACATAATATTATTTTATTAGTTTGTTTCTGTAAAAGGTCAAAAATTGACTACATTGACCTGCAAGAGAACATACTTGCTTGTGAATGAAGAGATTTGGCCCCAACCTCTGCTTTTCTTCTTTTTTGTATAGTCTATATTGAACTATTTAACTTTTTCTTTTCTCATTTTTCCCATATTCTTTGAAATATATTTGAACTATTTTTGCTTGTATAAGTTCAAGGCTTTTATGGTGTAACAAAGGATTTTCTTTCATATTAAGATAACAATAATAATGATCAATCCACAACCTCAAATCATTTTCAACTTCCAATATACAAGCAAAAGTTCTTAGTTTAATTCCTTTTATTAAAATTAATTTCTTCTAATTATGTAACAGGGTTAGAGGCTTCTAAATTTGTGAAAAGCTGTTTTATATTAGAGTCCTTGCTCAGTTAAATTCTCAGTTGCCAAAGCCGGCCACAAATTAGAAGAGCAAACAGACTTTTGTCAACCTAGAAGATTTGTTTTTAAACAAATTAATAAGTACCAAAACTAAAAGATATATAGCTTTCTATGAATGAATGATGAATATAATCTTTTATCTTAAATATAAGAGCACAAAACAAGAAAATTTTGGTTTCTATTTAACTTGACATTCAATTGAATTATTATATATAGAAAGTGGGGCTAACACTTCAAGAAAAAGAAGTAAAAAACTAATCGTATTTTATATAAAAGTCCATATTCGAAGCCACAATTAAATAATAAAAAGATTAAATATTTATTTATGAGTTTACCAGCAACAGTTATTATTTGATAAAGACATTTGATGCAAACTTACGGTTGCTATGATTGCAATTACTATTGCAGCGCCTCCATCGGACAGCAAAATAAGTTGTTCCTGACAAATTGAGGTGTGTTCTCTTTGGTGTTCTTAGACTATTTTTTTTTTTTTTCATTTTCAGTTTCTAAAACACTTAAAACTTGTTTACTTTCAAATTTTTAATAATGTGTTTTTGAAAACAAAGAAAAGGGTTGCGGAGAAATTAATCTTGAACATTCCCAATGTAAAATAAAATTAATCTTGAATCAATTAATTATTCTGTTAAAATGAAATGAATTTAAAATTAAAAACTGAAACTGAAACATGAAGACAACACGCCCTATGGTTTGGGTATGATCCCTATATATATATATATGTATATATATTGAAATGTATGATCCCTGTATAGATAAAACAAAAAAGATGCATCTGGGTTACCAGCAGCATTGGAAGCAAATGGATTTGGTTTGATTTCATTATTACATCATAACTATACATACTTTCATTACAAAAGAAAGTGTCTGTAAAATATAAATTAACTTCAAATAATCTCTATTATTAATTATTAATTGTTGATCTAATCTTCGTTTGATATGTGGGTGTGTGTATATATAATGGAAAGAAATAAAAAAAATTAATGAGTTTACTTTTAGGATTTGAGTGGTTCGATTGAGTGCATATTTCGAGTTGGTTTGACTTTATTAATTATTGAATTAAATATTTGTTGTTCATGCAAATCAAATATTTTTTTATCACCCAAAGCTTTTGACCTATTTATTTGTTTTATTTTTTAAAAAATATAGTTTTAGTATAATATTTTAAAAGTCACATTTTTTTGCTATATACATGTATAAAAAGGAAAAGAAAAACATCCACGCCGTATGTGCACGCGCACACATATATTGTTATAATTGATTGTTTGACCACGTATTTAAGCATAGGGTTAATTTCACAAATCATCCCCAACTTTTGAGCTAAATCTCGACTTCGTCATCAACCTTTATTAAGACACTCCACAAGCCCTAACCTTTGAAAAATGCACATAAATCGTCCCTTTTTCTACTGTTCCTTGAAATTTTTAACAAAAGGACGATTAAACCCTTAAACATTTTAATTTTTAAAAAAATGTTTAAACATAATAAATAAATAACCGACCCACCCCATCCCTACCCAACTCCCACCCACGCCCCTCCCCTTCGGCAATTCAAGCTGCTGGCCGCCGGAACAGTCTATTCTGGTGGCCAAAAAAGGGGGTGAATCTCTCTTCTCCGAAATTTGTGGTGCCCTTCTGGCAGCACAAATTCTGGCAATGTTGTGCTGTCGTTTTCTGGCAGCACATCCCCCCATTTGTGAGTGTAAATGTTGTCGGAAATGGCAGCGAAATCACTGCCATTTTCAGCAGCGTTGGTCCTGCCATCGCTGCCATTTTCGGCAGCGAAATGGGGGTGTTCACACCCCATTTATGAGTGTAAATGCTGCTGGAAATGGCAGCAAAAACGCTGTCATTTCCGGCAACATTCTGGCAGCAGAATAGGGGGAGGGGATTCACCCTTCCTTTTTGGCTGCCGGAATGGACCGTATGGCGGCTGGTCGTTTGAATTACCAGAGGCTGGTCGTCCATTTGTTAAAAATTCCACGGAACAGTAGAAAAATGGACGATTTGTGTGTATTTTTCAAATGTTGGGGGCTGTTGATTGGGGACCAAATTAAGATCTTAGCTCAAAGGTTGGGGACGATTTGTGAAATTAACCCTTAAACATACAAGTTGTTACATAGAATATTTATTTATATATGAAATGTACATTTAAGATAGTACCCTCAAACTAATTATACTAACAATATTATTATAAATTAAGATTTTAAAAAAAAGTTATTAAAGCTTTAAGATCAAGAAAGTTATTATTGTACACGAAAAATATTAATTAGCAAAAAGAATATAAAGCTTAATGTATACATGACATATAAGGACATAGTACCGTGATTTGTTTTAAGTGCAACAATGGTGGGAACAAAAAGAATGAAAGTTTTAAAGGTAATTATATGAGATATGATGAGTATCATAATACGCTGATTTCTATTGAGTCAGATCGATGCGCTGTGTATGGAGCTTAACTATCAATTTTTATATACGGAGCCCAATCTGACTCAATAGACTCATACATCATAATACATACATTGTGACACAAACAAATATTGTACCCTTTGTCGTGGAACGTTGGTATGGTATCAGCTAATGTATGTTTTCAGAACCCGTTTAGCTATATACCTCGTTCATATATTTCCTTTGAGAAATAAATATAATATATGCATCGCAAAATTAGAAGTGGTAATGTCGACTCGTAATAATAATAATAATAATAATAATAATAATAATGAAAGAGAGGCGTAAAAGTAGAAATAATATAACATCAGACGTCTAGTGTCGTATTAATAGTACCAGATAATGATGTGGAGTAATATGAGCCACTAGTAATTTGAGTATATCATCACCTTGATCCATAAATTACAGTAGTAACTAAAATTACGCCACAACATTGTCTTGTATTGTAAAAGTGTTAGACGTTTGATGTTAGATTATTTCTAGCTGTAAAAGTCCCAATCCATAGGGCAATCAATAATGGAGTGTGAACCACATTAAAATGATTGAAAACTGTTATCTTCCAACAACTGAAAACTGATGATATTATTGAAGAAAGTTATTAGGTAGACAAATTTGTAATAGGTTTATAGCCATCATAGAGTCATTGGGGCACCGGCGTGATCGTCGCTGTCAACGTGACAGCTGCATGCATATATATACAATTCATTCTATTCTATACAATATCAAAAAGAATCCCGATCCATCAAGTTGTCATGTTATTCTATCAATCAATACACACAGGCTAATAAAAAGATAACTATCTATTTTCTTACTTTCACACGATCTTTTCTTACTTCTATGCATTACTCAGGATGACATAATAAAAAACATGTGAATAAGTGGCAAAGCAAGCCCAAAAGTTTAGTAGAGAGACAAGTTCAGTGAGTAAAATTTCTTTCAAATGCATTATAAGAAAATAAAAATACTATCAAATGATTATTTCTTATCACATTTAAGGTACAAAATGAGTACTCTTCACATTTTTTTCCCATTGCATATTGTAAGCTAACTGGGGAAAAATAAAAAACCATAAGAAATAATAACAATAATGTGATTTGAATTGTACTCTAGTGATTTGAATGCTTGTGTTCCAGACGAGAGGTCCTGAGTTCGAACCACACTTGTCTCTTCAAAATTGCGTCATCTCCCCTATGGCCGTGTATAAAAAATAAATAAATAAAAATAATAACAATAAATGAAAGTTCATTGTGGGGCCAGGGACTCCGCGGCCCGCTAGTTGTTCCGTGAACTAATTGAACTATTCATTCATTGTATGATATATCCATATTGATTGACACTTAATAATAATAGTAGTAACACTAACATTATCTGTATATGTGGTTGGTATTCAATTGGACTTTGAACCTTAATTAGGGACCCGTATCATTAATTGCTCAACATCATTGCTCTAAAAAGCACGTTTAGGCGTCTCTTAGGCGTGAAGTGCTGGTAAAACGCGCCGCTTTACTAAAAAGCATAAAAAAGGTCAATTCAAAGTATTGACCAATTAAACATTATTAGGCGGGCTTAGGTGTGGAGAAAGCGTGTCTAACTATGTGCTCTTCCGATCTGTGGAACAAGCACGCGTAGGCGTCAACTAAGCATGCCTTGGTGTGAATAAAGCTGTTTTTCTTTCTATTTTTTCCTCAACTTATATTTTTATTGTTCGAGATCTAATTAAAGCTAAAATCAAATTAAAAAGTCGATATAAATCCCTAAAGTATCCTGAAAGTGTATAATTCACCATGTGAGAAACAAATAAGAGAAATGCAATATCAAAAAAGAGAAGTAAATGATACTTTTGTGAGAAAAATACAAACATTGTCTTATGAAATTGAAGTCAAAATTATTTATTCAATGTATATATTTTCAATTTATATGTTTCTACATAATTTGTATACATTAATTTCAATTAGTTAATGGTTTTATATTGATTGTAAAAATAACAAATAAAGAAAATCGAAAAACGTTGTTGCTAATGCCAGCTTAAGCTTGTAATACTTAAAGTTTCGAGTTGACACTTCTCCACACTTTTACTTAACACTAAACATTAAATATGCTCAAAAGAGTCTAGTTACAATAACATTTCTAACACACTCTTTAAATTTGAAATGCTTTCTAACTTAAAAGAATCAAGTTTTGCAAAAACATATTATGATATGCTCTCTTTTATTATTAACATTTATTCGGCTCCCCAAGAAGTTTGGAGAGCTAAACCTCATTATTCTCAAACTTTAATGAGCATGAATTTCAAAGTTCTCATTCTTACCTACATTATACAAATACATTTTTGATTCAGTATACACTTCTTCTAGAATTATTCTAAGAAGTAACATAATTAGTTATTTAGAATGACTATTTTTCTATGATCAGTGACGGTTCTAGTTCCTACATGCAACTAATTTAGGGTGGTCAACCAAATATGTCATTCATTTATATAAGAAAATCGTATCTATATATTTCGTTTTTCTATCTTCAGTTTCAAGTCTCAATCAAATGGTCTAGCATGTATTCATAATTGATTTATTATTATAAACCTCATTCGAAGGATACAAGGTGGACTCTTTGAAATATTGAGGGTCACTTGTAATTTGTTGAGTTTATTGCCAAAAATTACCAAAATTGAAAAGGAAAGAGGAAGGGTTCTTGGCGGAAAATGAATCCAAATCTTAAAACAAATTTTCTTATATTTCAAGTCAATGAAACCTATAAATATAGATGATTTCCTCTTCTTTTGTATACAAGTGAGTTCAGGGAAAAATAGATGAGCCTAACACCTTGAAAGTTTTTTTTGTAACTCTTTATAGTTTGTTCAAAGGTTAGAAAATTAGGTACGAGAAAGCTCGAGGTGATTTCTCCTGTATCACTTTGGTCGGGTCAGATAGTCTTATGAAAAAAATAGTAATCTAGCATCTTGAGATTTCTTTTATTCTTTGCGGGTCAAGCAAAGTCTAGACCGCAAAGTCTAGAAATTGGTAGATGCAGTAAAACTTGTAATAGTTTTCTTATAATACTTGCGGGATGAGTTTGGCGAGTGAAAATCATATAATGGAAAGCTTTGACACTCCGTTAAATTTGTCTTTTTCTTTTATTTTCATATGAACAACTATCTTTCCAGTAAAATTGGGCCCAACATAATAATTAACAGCCATTTGCATTTCATATACAGCATTGATCTATGTATATATGGTCGGAAGAGGTGAGTTAAGGTCCACTTATGACAGGGACAACACATGCATGATTGTCTTAATGAAGTTGGACACTTTTGAAAAATACTTCGACATTATGTGACGAGACTTGCGATGTTTGAACTTGAGAATTCTATGTTTCTAGGCATGCAAAATTATTGGCTTTGCGCATGAAAACTTTATATTGTTTGTCATTTTTGCAGAACAAAGATGTAAATTGATTATTAGTGTGATTCGTGTAAATATCCCGGCCACTAAAATTGAGCATTTGTACGGTCTGTTTTTCTCTTAGTTTCTATACTATTTTTCTCACCTATGAAGGTATTTCCATCAAGGAGACAATGAACAAGTTGATTAGTGGAAAAGGACTAAAAGTAAACAAGTTGATGATCTCGTAGGCAAAGGTGTCGATTCTTGAAAGGTGGGACTTACTGCAATTATGGACTATATTGAAACTGAAGTTGAAATTTAGGGACCAATCTATACAAGCTTGAAATATCAGGGACTTACTATGAAATTCAATTGAAAAATAAAAGGGAAAAAAATGAATACAAGGCTTATCTGTGATGTGGGCTATATTGAACCTGAAATGGCTGTTCAATTTGGATTGATTTATAAGCGCATCTCGAATAGGCTCAATAGATTGTTGCTTGTTAAGCAGCAATCTGGGCATTGGAAAATTGCACTTGAGGTCCTCAATCATTTAAGAATTGGATGACCTCAAAGCTAATATCACCCCAAGCCGGGATTCTTTGGAACCACTGTGCAGCCTGCTTCACTGGATGCTCCTTGTGACTCTGCTTGGAAAAATTTTCTCTGTTCCATCTTGGAATGTATTCGGTAAAACTTCAGAAAAGATCAAAGACGCCTCTGCTCACAGGATTACAGTGGAAGAAGATGCCATTCAACTACTGAAACATAGAAAGGCAAAACTGTTCACCAGATTATTTGAATCAATGCACAAAGATATCATGATTAATATGGTAAATGGAAAAAGGAGTTCTCATCCAAAAGAATGAAATTAATATCTTCTATCCCCTATATTTAAAACAATGCATTAAGTTAAACTCAGTGATGGCATCACCAGGACACACCTCAGCAGCAAGGGCCGTGGGCCCATAGGCAGTAAAAACAGTGCACCCTAACATATCAGACACTGTAGGGCAACGAGCTGGGCTCAACTGCTAATCCATGCTGTACATATACACAGGCTCATCTGCACAAAAATGTACGTCTGTTAACCAAAGCTGCCTATTGTATACAGCGCTTTTGTAAACTCAAACACTAATAGATATTAATTTCTTAACAAGGACAGAAGTTTACAAGAACAATTATAAATAAGCTGAAAGGTGCAAGTTTTAACAGGATCAGCTTTTCTCACAATCTTTATTTACTTACCCGCAAGACACAAGTGTGAGAAACTCACATAAACAAGAAAAAAAAAAAAAAAGAAAAGGAAAAAAAGAAGTATTAGCATGCAATAGGCAAATGAAAACAGTTGTCACTTCATCCTGTGAAGGAAACAAGTGCTATCATAATGACCTGTTATGCAAGAAACTGTCTGCTATTCTCTAATATACTACATTATAACCAATGTATCTTATCAAGTTAAATATTAGTTACCCCAAAAATTATGTGAAAGGGAATCAATTATGTCGAAAGCCTAATTAAAAAAGAATTTCTAGGCCACCGCTTAATAGAACAGGATAATGCACATTGACAACACAGGTTAAGAAGAGTACACACAATTGTCGTGCAATGTTTATTTATACAGAATTTGTGAGAATTTACCATTGTTCCAGAGGAACGGCCTTGTTTCACGATCATAAGGTGTTCCATTTTTTTGATTATAAGAGAAAAACACACGTAAGTGTGAGTAGGCTGTTGTTAGAGGCATGCCTAGACTAGTTGTAGGATTTATGTCGACCAGATCAGCTTCAGAGTCCTGTTGATTGCCACGGAGCGACTGCCAGTGCTATCACTGTTTTGGAGTACTAGGACTAGATGATGCAGTGCTCAAAGAATGTTTCTGATGCTGCAGCAGAAGAAGTCTATTAAGAAGCCTGGGCATTAGACCTATTACCTATTAGAAGACAAAAGAAAGTGAGCTTGTATTAAAATGAAGACGTAAAAAGAGTTGAAACTTGAAGGCAGGGGATTAGTCACCAAAGTTGAGAACAGAACGAAAGGAATAGCACCGGTAATCATTATTGCATTCACTCATAGTTGAGCATCCCCTGATTGCGTGAACTGCGAAAGAGTTAAAAATACCATTTGTTTGCTGGATATAAACCGGAGACAAGAAGCTTCATTAACAAACAACAATATAGAACTCATAAAAGGAAGAGACAATGAAGAAAGAACAGCAGACTGCAGTCTGATGTTTGGTTCAAAACTAATAAAATGCATCCACTAGTAGTTTAGACGGAGGTTGTACACATCAACTCTACAAGTTAAGCAAAAACCACAGACACAGCACCCCCGACGTGTCCAGGCCACCATATTATTACCTATCAAATGAGAAGAATGGATGTAATAATTCATGTTGAATTGATAATTGAGATTAAACTCAAGTGGAGCAACTGCTAGCTTGTTGACCGGAGGTGATATGTTCATTTCGAGATTTCAAAGTTACGTCAGTTATAAATGAAAAAAGGAAACAGAAAAGCTCCTCTCCATAACAAAACTGAGCCCAAAAGCATGCAGCATGCTGCAACTGAAGTCAAAGAATTCGGAAGAACCTAATTTATTAAAGAGTGCGAGAATGTAAAAAGAAATGTTTTTCTGCAGTTACAAGCTGGTCCACGGACTGCAAAAAGAGTTTCAGTCGAATTGATCTCTGAGCACTAAATCTACACTCAGATAATTAGAGATATACACTCTAGTAAGGAAATAATCAGCACCCCGACCCCTCACAAACCTGTCACTTTTCAATGTCCAGGGCATCCATACCAACACAGAGGAGAATAGAAGTCTCAACAACAAATGACAGTTGAAAAAGCATGCTTGCAAATAATTTGCTGTATAAAAACTAACGGATTCATTTAACAGCAAACTCCATGCAAGAAAATTCCAATAATTTCCAACAAAGTTTTATTTTAAACATACTTTGTAGTAATTCCTAAAGTCTGAGTCACGTTGTGCCGTCTGTAAATGGGCCACCCCAAATCCACAGAATTCGGTGAGAATCCTTGTCAGATAGAGTAGCTGCATCAAAATACAAAAGATCTAGATAAAGATTGCATTCGCCTGCAGCCCGCCCTTTTGGGTGGGGGGGGGGGGGGAATTAATAATTCATAACTGGAATATTACCTCAGCTAGAGTATATGATAAATATGCATGAGCATCATAAGTGCAACTTCACAATCTTTAGAGTGCCTGAATCACAACATAAGTTCACCTTGAATTGCCAAACACAGAACTGAAGTGTGTGCATTCCAGCCTCTTATAGAAGTTGATGCGTTCCTCAAGGACCAAGTGTTTCACTAACTAAAATATAAAAACCAGTAATAAGTTTTATTTCTAGCAGAACTCTCCAATTATAAAATAAAATAGAAAAGAGAGAGAGGCATCCATATTGTGTCGTGAATGAAGGGAGGCCGGATGCTGCAGAATCTTAGTGGTCCTCAGAATAACTTTATAAGGCTTCTATCCATATCAATAAGAACCATGTTTTTCTAATATGTAAATTTATACATAGAAAATTGTATTTATTTCTTTTCTTAACCCATGTATTTCTATGTCTTCCGCATTTCTGATGTGAACTTTCTGGTGCAGAATGCTACTTTTTCTAAAATTCAAGAGTCATTTTCGGTCTTTGGTTTAATGAATGTACTAATTTGAAAGAAATTTCACTATTACACTGACATAAAAAAAAAAGCAAATACTGAAAACAGAAGATTGCTTATAAGAAGTCACTTTTCATAATAAAAAAATCAATTCCGTATCATGTAAAAACTTCCAAGCATTTTAGGTTTCTGAGAAATCCAGCCTGATGCAGAAAATAAAATGCCATTTTAGAGATTGAAACCACATACTCATGAGTAGGAGACTGATACTGGGGGGAGGGGGAAGGGGAGGGGGAGAGGGAGAGAGGGAGGGAGAGGAGGGGGGGGGGAGGGAGA
>CAVNYN010287063.1:24609-51122 GCA_963692815.1 Nyctanthes arbor-tristis
CCCCCCCCCCCCCCCCCCCCCCCCCCCCCCCCCCCCCCCCCCCCCCCCCCCCCCCCCCCCCCCCCCCCCCCCCCCCCCCCCCCCCCCCGAGAGAGAGACTTACGAAAACCACAAGTAATATGCTTGCATGAAATAAGTACCAGAAGCTTCCATTAATACGCAAAGCGATTGTAGGACTAATGGAGGTCAGGTCAAGGCTTTGAATGGCATTGAAAAGCACCATGGAAGTAGCATCATTCTTGCCACATTCTCCAAAAACCAAACTCAAAAAAAGTGGTGTCTCATTTTGACTTAGCACCAGATATTGTAAAAATAATTACAATTTCAGTATGTGCTGTTAGGTCATAATAATGGAGAAGGAAGATTTAACATCATATAAGTAACCAGCGGAAGAAATAGTGTAAAATAAAAAGAAGAAATTAAGAAAATCATATGGCTCATTTCAGAGTGAACATCTGCGAATATAATCTTGATACGCATTAAAGCCTTTCTGAAATTCTAAGTCTTGTTTCTTCAGAGTTTGAAATGCATCTAGCTCCTTTGGCCCAAACTCAGTGGCAAAATCATCAAACTTTAGTGCTAATGGGCACCCCAAAACAAGTAGATCTAACACTACCATGTCAGCACTGACATTAGAACTAAACTCTTGGCTTCTTTGGAAAAGAAAGTTTGAAAATCTCTCAGCCTCCAGTCCAGATCTCCTGAACATCACATCCACGTTAGATAGGTCCTCTGTGAATGCAAGTGGTTTGTGATAAGATAATTTCAACTTTTTGGTCCCGTAGTCCATCTCCTCAGTATCATCAGCAAGAGAAACAAAATCTTCATCCTGATTCTTGGAGTCGGAATCCGACACCGTGAACTCATTGACAACCTCCATAACCTTCTTATATTGATCGCTGACTTCAGCTTTGGTTGAGAATGCTTCTGTTTCTTCCATGTGAATCTGTCTTTCCTCTTTAAGTTCTTCCATGCAAATTTTATGAAGTATGGTCAAAAAATTAGTGGGAAGAACTGGACCCACAAGAGCATCAGAAGGCTGAACTTTGTCAGACCATTTATTGCTGCGGCGTGATGGCTTTCGGAAAACAAAGGGCAGCAACTGAAGTTTATCAGTAATATTTGGAAACTCTAACGGTTCTTTAATGCTCTCACTATCCGCAAAGAATTCTGAGTAGGTGCAGAAAGCCAACTGCAATAGATTTCTAGGTAAGCTGGCCCAAGTGCTCCTTAGAGCTATCTCATTTATGCTGGTTGGTAAGCTAATATCTCCCAGAACATCAGAAACAGCCATGGGGGACCTTTTCCTGCGAACCCCATAGGCCTTCAGCTTATGACATATTTCTTGATGGAAACTGGATTTTGACTTGACATTATAGTTTTTCTGAGTACCTTCACTACTCTCTCTCATGTTTTCTCTTTGTTGAATAATGTATTTAGCCAGAGTATCTTCCAAATAGGCATTGAGGTTATCAAACTTCAGGTGCTGAAGTTTCTTTTCTACACATTCTGAATTACTGATATCATACAAAAGATTGTCGCCGTAATCAATGAATAAGCTGTTATGAACTATTTCAGATTTTTTTCTTGATTCCCATTCTGCATGGTACCGCTGTGCTTCTAGCTTCCCCGACGACATTAATCTAATTAACATAAATCCACCAAAGCTAGTAGGCGCAGATAAGCCAGCAAAAAGATCCGCATCAAGAATGCCAAGCCCCAGAACAACTTGTTTTTTGTGCCTCCAATCTATCCAATCAGGGAGTGCACCTCTAAAAAACTCTTCTTTCACAAGACAACTGCCACAATTACAATCCCTACCTGACAAAAAAAAATTTGAAGGAAGTCCCCATGCGTAATACGAGTTAGAGAACTTCGAAGTTTCAGAAGAGAAAGAATTGCTTCCGTTCCCATAACAGAAAAGACTAAACTCACAATCCCAAAATGATCCGAGCAAAATGCAATACCCTGATTCAGACACCCGATTGAAATCATCATCTTTTGCATTCGACCTCACGTCTGACAATTTAAAAACAGTTACATAGCGTGGATTATCAAGACTGTGCACCCAACGCAAAAGTGGCATCAATGGTTTCCGTACGTCACAAAGAAGTAAAAAGCGCTTGGTAGCTACAACGAAGCAGAATCTATCATAACCCATACTTATGAGTGCCACAAACCTATCATTCTGCACCACAGACAACATATCAACCTTCAGCAAACAATGTACACCACGATCCCCTGCACGGCTGTCATCCACCAAGAATATTGCATGAGAATGAGCAACAATAAAGATCCTTGGGTGCCAACTGAAGTCACACCCAAACCACCCAGCCTCACTTTCATTCTTCTCTATACTCACCTTATTACTCAATGAAACTTTCATCTTCTTTTCGACAATTCTATTTGCATTCACTAAAGGGCCCAAATTACGCTTCTTCACGCAAGATTCATTAACATCAAATAACAACAAGTCACCATTCTCCAACAACACTAAACACTCTTCCCTCAAATGTGGACTCCAGCACGCACTCACAACTGCTTTACCCTTAAAAATCCTAGAATTGGCATGCCCCATGCAATCCAAATTAACAGAATAATTGGTTTCTTTAACTCTACTACTGATACAAACTCTGTACCAATAAACAGAATACTCAGTGCAAACCATCAAGAGCCCAGCCACTGCAACAATATTACCATCACCAATGCTAGTGACAACTGTGGACATGTCGTCATCTTCGATTGGATTGACCAACAACCGTGTAATCCTTTGATGATTTATGCAGACTATGCTCTTCCGATCTCCACTGTGAAAAAGTTTTCCCTAGTGGAATGAACTCTCAAACTACAGTCTTTTATTGTCAATAGGGTAAACCCTACTTGGTTGTAGTTGTCGCCAGTTGGGAAGAATACAATAATTAAATTCTTGTTCGGAACTCGGAGTACTTGGAGGGCGTTGAAATTACTGAAATGGCTTGCGTAGTCCGGGAGCTGAGAACCAAGGAAAGAGGAAATAGAGGCCGCAGTTGAAGGCAAGGAATAGTAACTCTGAAGGAATCTGGGAAGTGAAAGGTGCAGGAAAGGAGGGGAGAGCTGAGGGGCAAGGGAGGGAGAGTGCAGAAGTAAGGTAGTTTCCGTGCAAGGACTTGGGGCAAAAATAAAAGGACCAAGGGTTCCCTGCACATTTTTGTTCGAGAGGAGAAGAGGGGGAGAGAATGTGGACGATATGGGCCAGAGGGATTTCCAATCCTTGGTGAATTCCATCGCAAGCTTTTGCAAATTGAGGCAGGTGGCGTCCCACTGACGGAATTCAACAAAAGATATATTCTATCTATCAATTTAGCCAGCTTTGCCAACTCCAAATACCACTCCTGAAAGAAAGGAAAAAGAAATATATAATTAGAACTGAATTATTAATTTTGTGAACTTCTATTTCTTCTGCTGACACAAAGTTCATTACCATTGTTCTAAACAAGACATCTGAAAGAATTTTGTTCAAAAATGGTGAGTTAAATCCCTTCATCTTATCAAGAGGGTCGACTTTAGTATCGTTATTTCATCTCCCATAGATTAAACCTTTAGGCTATACTTACAGTTAAAGTAAATAATTTTCTTGCATTTTATTTATTTATCTCAACCCCCTACTCAAAATTTATCATTGGCCAACACTAATTTTCCCAAAATAATCTCTAAAAATGTTTCGGGAAGAAAATTTCATTTCTAACTTAAATAAAATGTCATACGCATAAAGGCAGAAACATCTAAAACAATCTTTTCCTTGCAGGAAAAATAAGAAAAAAAGTTGCAAGGAAAGCATGCCAAAAGCAATTTTCATACTTGAAACAAAATCTCAAACATAATACAAAATAGTTAGATAAACCCAAATCAAATACGTCAATTGGGAAGAGGTAATTAACGAATTGACAATTTACCAAAAAACTATTAGCTAAGTTAAGAATCAATAATATTTGATAAGCAATTCTAATTGACAATGTAAAAAATGAAAAATAATTTCATATTTCCCAATTATGTGCTAAAAAGAAAAAGAAAAATTTTATCAATGACGATTGATCGCATACCTTATCAGAATTTTAATACTTCAATTGTACCCAAATTCAACAGAAATTCAGCATCAACACCAAGTGAGAACACTCAATAGTCAATTTCTCATGCAATTGACCACATAAGCCTGCAGAAAGTTAAAACACTCAGAACCAAAGAAACATAACATTCTCCAAAACAGGAGACTAATACATAACATATCAAAAATTGATCATTGTCTACCTCTGTATTACCAGTGCAACGGCATTAAATTTAATTTAACTGCAACAAAAATCGGACCACAGAATAAGGAAATAATTGGTACTAATACACTACAGAGCGTGAGGAAAAGATGACAGTGCAACCGTCCATTAATAGAATGAGGAAGGGGTATCAAATGTTTAGGGTTTGGCACCCGCCCAACTGTTTAGGAGCGTGTTAGGATCAACTTAACCAACAAGTTTCCACTAAGGTGTCAAAGTTGAAGATTTCCTTTTATGGTGCCAAAAGGGAGAAGCCGGGATCTCAACAATGCGGGCAAAGAAAATTTAAAGTAAAAAAATTTAAAATATCTTACTAATATAAGACCTTAGAATTGTAGCAAGTTTCTATACTATTATTTTCGACGAATGAGGCTTTCATTCATCCAATTTATCATCCATTCTATTGCATTATCATATATCACTATCGTATAAAGAAAAATTTTAAGAACCATTTAACTTAGCAGAGCATCTCCAGTAGACTATTCGAATGCAATATGTTCTCTAAAATAAAGATTCAAGTCATAAAGAAAAGCTCTAACAAACTCTCTACTATAATTAAATGCTCCCAACAAAGTTCAATTTTCAATGTCTTTTGTTGGATCAAGTTGGTGAGAATTAATGATGAAAAATAGATGATAAAATTAAATAATTAAGATAAAAGCATGTCAAAGAATAAAAAAATGAAAGCATGTCAAAGAATTAAAAAATGAACACACATTAAATACTCTTTGAAGAAGTGAAATGAAGAGCAAAAAATGAAGAGGCTGTTGGAGTGATTTGACAATTACACCCTCTAAATTTATAGATGTTCTTTAAAATGTATAAAATGCTCTTTAAATCTAAAAAGTCTGTTGAAGATGCTCTTATATCATAGTGAACTAGGCGATGTCCTAAAATGACCATTTAATGGTAAATTCTAATAGCAAAACCAATAGTATTTCGCAGACTAATTTACATCTACGATCTCATAGTGTACCTGGTCCACAACATAAAAGCTTGAATTAGCCACTTGAAGAAAATACATAATTTACCATCAGTTAGCAAGAAGCTTCTCTTGAACAGTTGCAACTTAACAATGGCATAGCCAGTTAATAATATAAGGGGAAGCCGGATAGGAAACTCAAAAAAGTGATTTATATCAGTACCAATTTTTTAAAAGATTATACAAAGTCAAGTGCATTGCAAAAAGTGTTCAACTACTCAAACTCTAGTTCATTAGACTAAAAAGTAAATTGAACACAACAGTTCTTTACTTTGGCAAATTCATCAATAAGAGAATGAACACTTTAAATGAGTGAAAATAAACATAATTTCTATAAAATTTCTTTCACAAATCCATAATATTTTTGCAAAATTTATGAGAGTCTAAAATTCTCAGTGAAACTTCTTTTAAAATTTTAGTTCTAAAAATTTATAATGACTTTTTCACCATTCATTCTATTCATTTTGCAAATTTCTTTCAAAATTGATTCTATCATTCTTAGTCAGGTTGGGCAAAATCACAATTAGCATTTAGGAACTTTAAACTACAAAATTTCAAAAATTAATTAGTACTAGGAGATGAGATAAGAAATTTGTTAGTAGAAGAGGAATAATGAGAGGCCACAAGGCAAAATGGCACCGTGTCCTATTTAGGCTTTATTTCATTTAGAAATTGTAATTTGTAGAAACACGACTTTTACCCCTTTGCAGTATATACATCTAGAACGAGGGAGAGATAGGCAGTTAGGATATTTTTCATGTTTCCAGAAATGGGATTCTCCCTAGACACTGAAATTCCTCTCGTTTCTCAGCTTCTAATTTCTTCCCTTCTCATTCCTTAATTTCTTGTTATTTTGTTAAGTTTTGTACTCGTTTCGTCTGAAAGAGTTAATATGAGAATTACCCAGTAACTAATTGATTCATTTCTGAGTTCATTGAGTTGTTTTCTGTGAACTTTCGGTGCAGAATTGTCTGGCTGCTAACAAGTGGTATCAAAGCAGTTAGAATCGCTGGGAAAAAATGGTGGATCAGGCAATGGATTCATGTACCCAAGGATTGACAAGTTTGAAACACACCATGAAGCAAAATCATAGAGAAATTATGGCTGATCTAACTCGATTGGTTGAGCAGCAAATGGGCTATTCAAGTATGATGACAGAAAGGGCATAGAAGAAGGTGGAGGTGCTGCCGGAAACACCTTAAATCCAACTTAAGGAGACAATACATACACAGCCACGTCAATTTGTACCAACACAGGAGGAAGAATCAGAGAAAGTGATTAATGGAATCAGTGTTAATGAATGGCAGTCAGGAGAAGCAATTGCAGAGAACGACGAGGGAGGCAGAAGCTTTTCATATAGGCCGAGTTAAGGTGAGATCCAAATGCTATGGTACCCTTCTAATATTGGACTCTTTCATGCAATTTTGGCATAAGACTGATAACTTCGGACACTTCAAGGAAATTAATTTCAATTCTGCCAAAAAAATGTCAAAACCAACAGTTATTCCCATAAGGATTGGCAATGTCAGAATTCACACAAATTTCAATTGTAAAAAGTTATGTTTACAAGTAATAGAAATTGGTGAAGATGATGGGATTTACAAAGTTGACGATGACGTGACACAAGAAACGTTTGTTTTGTTTGGAAACATTCATGAAAATTTAGTAAACAGGGTCGGGGTTTGGGGAAGTAATATTGGATTTCTATGGATTGGTGCGAGTGGCTATGGGGTGATGATGGACACAGTAGTTAGAAGTTTCTCAGATTGGCTATGTGCAGGTAATGCTCTTCCCTTGAAGGTCAACTTGAATTTGAGTCCAGATGTTATAGAGGTTCCCCAAGAGAAATTACTTTTGCTTACTGCTGAAGAGTTTATTAATTCAAATAGTGACATCCATATCAAATATGTTGGCTATGTTGAAAATGAACAACAGGATACCTGTGATGCAATTGGTTTGCTTCTTAAGCTTACTACTTGAATTGATGTGGGTGAAACTGAAACATTTAGAAGATTATATGATTTGGGGTTCACACCAGAGAGTGCAATATTTACTTTATTGGATATTCTACTCTATCATAGAAAGATTTGTGTAGTTGAAATTCAATATAAGGTTCAAATTCTTGGCTCTTGTTTCCACAATTGGCCTCCACCCGAGGGGCATTATAACTTGTTAATCAACTTGTAGCAAGGATAAACCTTAAAGAGGCTCATGATCCTGAGGATTTGGCCTATCTTGTGGGATATTTGAAAGCACTGACTGGAGATGGAGATGAGCTTGTGGAATCAGGGGGTTGATGTCATGAATGGCTTGGTTGAACCGGGAATTTCCTTAGCTTTATCAGGGGACCAATATATTAATTTGTGCTTCGAGATGCTTCTTAGAGAATTTATGCCACTGCATGCTTCCTCTTCTTATATCATAGAATTGTTGGAGACAGTAAGGGAACTTTATAAGAAGCAGCAGGTTTAGGACTGTGTTCATTCACCTTCCAAAAATATTGCCAATTTAGTACCACTTGCTCCTTCAAGCGTGGAGAAGGATCAGGGTGGATATAAACTTCTGCAATGAGTAGCTCATTTATATTACTGCTGCAAAGTATGTTGTTGGCATTGCAAATGTCAGCACAAATATTGGATCAGGCAACACTGCGTTGGTCTTTTAATGGAGAAGACTGGAAGAACTTCGTGGCTGAGATTTCTACAAATTGGTTTTTACTTGTTCAAGAATGTTGGACTTCTATGGTTGGCTTATGGCTATGGACTGCTCCTGGAGTCCATACTCAAAGTGAAGATCGAGCATGAACAGCCAAAGGACAATGCTTCATGGGATATGAATCAATTCCCACGGTTCGAACCTCAGGGACAAGGTTCTGTTGAAGGGGGAGCTGTCAGCAGAACAGGAATAATGAGAGGCCACGAGGTAAAATGGCACAATTTCCTACTTAGGCCTTATTTCATTTAGAAATTGTAATTGGTAGAAACACGACTTTTACCCCTTCGCGGTATATACATCTAGAATGAGGGAGAGATAGGCAGTTAGGATATTTTTCATGTTTCCAGAAATGGGATTCTCTCTCGACTGTGAAATTCCTCTCGTTTCTCAGCTTCTAATTTCTTTCGAGAATTACCCAGTAGCTAATTGATTCATTTCTGGGTTCGTTAAGTTTTTTTCTGTGAACTTTCGGTGCGGAATTGTCTGGCTGCCAACAAAATTTTAAACTACAAAATTTCACAAATTTCATAAATTCCTAATTACAGAAGGTAAAGTGGACTATGCAAATTTCATTATTTCACAAATTCCTCAATCCTCAATTCCATATACCTCACAGTCCACACCCCAATCCACACCAAGGCTAAAAGCCTAAAACTAAATTCAAAACTAGTTCCAAATTGAAAGAAAAAGTGCTAGAAAATGAAGAATCAAGAATGTGTTGTGTACCAACCAGGCGGCTGACAAACTGGAGGAACTGAGGTCCAAGGAAGACTGCCGTGCCGTGCCGAGCCAAGCCGAGCCGAGCCAGACCAGACCAGTTATTGTGAAAGAACTCCGGCCACAAGGAAGAGAACGGCAGATTGAGGTCTTTGCTATGCTCAACTGGTAGCCAGGTTCAAACTCCTCTTGTCTGGTAGGGGATTAGTGCTTCGAATTGGGAGAAAATTTGCCCTAATCGCTTGCTGGTTCGAAATTAGATTGGGGAACTAACGGTCGACATCTGCAAAATAGTAATTGGGTAAAAGACATTCAGGGTAATTGGGATGTGGGTGGGCGTCGAGGTTTGGGTTTGGGTAATTTGAATAATGCTACTTTCACTTGTGTGATTACTCGTGGGTGTATATGTGTTCTTGCGCTATCCTTGAACAAGATGTATATGTTTTTTTGTTTTACTTTTGTTTTGTAATTTTTGTGGTGAGTGAGTTGACAAGGAAAAGTAGTATGACTCTTTCCTAATTGGGTTTCACGTTCCCGACGGCCTACCTCAGGAGCAAATTTTTTATGTCCCGAGCCCAAAACACAAAAATTAAATTCTAGATTGTTAAAAATATTTATATATATATATATAAAAGGAATGAAGTATGCGGTACCTTTCACTACATTTTTCCGCCAAAACTGTCTTAAATGAGGCCATTTTAGGATTTTTCTTACACGTTAAGTAAATTTTGCGTTAAATTATAGATTAATATTTTTCATTTTTTTATTAATTAGAGATTATGATTCTTAACTATTTTATATACTGATGTATATGTATCTTATCTGCGTAAATATTTTACTGGATTAATTTATATTCAAAGTTTTTTTATTTTCAATTCAAAATTTTTTAATATATATCTTATCTATGAAGTATTTTGTAATTTATATTAGAGTATTTCCTTTTTAGCTAATACATTAACTTTTATTAATTTTTTATATGCTTTTTATCGAGTTGTTATTATGTCACTTCTTTCATATATAAAAAATATGGTTTAATTAACGTTTCATAGTTTACAAAATTTCCGCCATGGTATAGTCACGGAGATAAATAAAATGTTTAATTTTCTGAAGTATAAGAATCACAATAGATCAAGGTTGGGCTCAGGTATGCTACAACTGTTACCCCACCCATCAAAATTTTCAGGTCGAAGACGAGTTAGTACGGATAATTCATATTACTCATTTATTGGCCAACATAACATTACAGTTCAATGTAGCTGATCATACATAACTTAACATTTCGTACCAATGTTAGATGTAATTTAATTTGGTATCTTTCTGTGCAATGAGAATCTAGTTTTTTAATTATAACAATAAATTCATTTTTGAAAATTATTGACGAAATAATAATTTACAAAAATCAAGAAACATTCATGTTCTGTCACATCCTGTTCTTAAATAAAAATGGTTTGTCAGCGGTAAAAGAAAAAGGGGAAACGTACATTTCGAAATGAAACCAAAACAACAAATATTATCAGATAAACATGAAACTAAACAGAAGCTTATTGCAAAAGTTAAAAAAAAAAAACCAAAAATAATAAAAGAGGGTTCACCATTTATTTACCAAAATTCTTGGAATTTGTAGTTGGGAGGGAAAAAGAAACGTAAAATGAAGATGGGCGGTTACGTTGGGCAATTGCGCCGGTCAGGGGTGGAGTCAAGCAGTCACGACAAGAGGCACTGACTGGAGAAAAATTGGTCCTTTTAGAACAAGATTAATGTTGGAGGAAAAAAGTCAAAGGGAAAAAATTTGGGGGAAAAAACCTATTTTTAAATAAGAAGGAGAATATGAATTGGACATGTGGCGGTATTTTATTGAATTAGAAGAGGAGTGAGAGTGGGTGAAAATTAATATTTTATTGAATTGAAGGAGAATGAGAGAAGGGGAAAAAACCCAAATGAGGGGGTAAATGGCCCCTCATTTGGGTTCCCTCCCCCCCCCCCGCCCCTGCCCCTGAAAATAACTTTTTCCCCCTCTTATTTCATACATTATTTGATTTTGTTGGGGAAAAAGCCCAAATTTGGGTTTTTTTCCCAAACACTATCTATACTCTTAGTGCGAGATAATTTCTTCCTTTTATTTGGGCTAGTAATCGGCCCAATTCACATATAGCGCTAAATTTGACTTAGGGAAAATATATTTACACCACTATTTTTACTAAATACACTACATTTTTATTGTACTGAAAATCCTTAATTTTATTATTCATGACATTATACGCTTAATATCTTTTGTTTCGTTATATAGCCCTATTATTCATTAAATAGATCTTCTTGTTTTTAACGATAACTTCCATCCAACAAATTTTGATAATATATAGTTTAAAATCATGAAAAAATTTTGAGATTCTGGCTACGTCATTTCCGCGTAGGATTTTTGTTTTCAAGCCTTTTAATGAATTAGCAGATCCGGACACTGTGGATGAAACGTAACTCATAGGTATGAATAATAACTACATAAATTGCGTCTAATTTGTGTCTATATTTTCTATATATTTCATGGTTTATTTGTCTAATTTCTCAAAGTCTTTTTACACTACCAATGACCAAAGTTGATGCGAATCCGGAAGCGTCTCAACCCCCAAACCTTTAAACTATAGGAATCATGCCCAAAAAGCCTCGTCAGATGCAAATTAGACCAAAGTTGAAAATTTTGAGCCCATCAATTTATTAATCAACGAACTCAACTTTTTAACATACCACAAAGAACACGATCGATATTCTTTAATAAGTGAATATGCTCTTGAATCCACAAGAAAAACAATTGAGAACAAAATTTCTGAATTTAACAAAGAAGGGAAAAAGTTTAATTTTATATCTCAAATTAATTAATAATATTCTTGAATGTTTGTCTACAATGAAATAAAGGATTTATATAATTTGTGGAAGACCTAGTTATCTTAGGAAACAAGAAAATACCAATTAACAAAGAAAAAAAGGAAATTAAAAATAAAGCAAAAAATTACGAAAATCTTTTGGTGCGGCCACATGAGGTCATGTAACGGTCGCATGAAGGTCATATACATCTTGCAGATTGTGTTCCGACGTACATAATTTTTAGTAGGAAACTTAGAATTGAGATTCGAAAGTTGAGTTGGACACCTGACTCCCATGTAAACTATATGCATCATAATTTTGTGACCAGAACTTTCTTGCATGCATAATTTTAATCAAACTTTTATTAGACTATGAGGTGGGTCTTCTTGATTTGTATCATATCCTCTCTCTTCAAGACGATTCGTCCTCGAATCGCCCTCTGGTTTATAAGAATGGCAAAGTCCATCTAGATCAAAAGGAAATAGATTTCCAAAACCAATAAGATCGATCATGAGATACTTATCACTTTTGGAGTCACATCGAAATAGAAATGTAAATTTCTTTTGCCATAGTATGTAAAACTTTGCCTTCGAACTTTGAGTGTAAATTTTTACATGCAAAAGAGATAGAAACTAAATGGGTTGTGGCTTGTTAGAGTCATGAAAAACAAGGTCAGGGTCCTTGTATTAATAGGGAATCACTTCAACCTCAGCCACATCTTTTTGAATGACCAAGCCCTCATCATCTTCCTTTTTATTTTGAGAGGCTTACTCAATCACCTCTAACTTCTCAACCCCAATTTCTACTTATGCCTCCTTTTGCTCCTTTTTTTCAACCGCTTTTTCTTTCAATTCAATAATCTTTTCCTCAATTTTCTTTTCTTCAATCTTTCATTTCTCCTCAATCTCATTCAACTCCTCTTTGCTTTCCTTTTTTGTTTTTTTCCACTCTTATTTTTCTAACTCCTTATCAGTCATCCTTAATGATTCATTAAGTTGTTTAAATGTATCAATTTCTTTCGTCACCTTCTTTTGGTCGATAAATGCTTACGCTAGTGACAAAGAAACAAGAACAATCTTTTTCCCCCATTTAACAAATTTATATCTAATTTTATGCCTATCATAAACTACCCAGATGTCAATTGCCATGGCTCCCTGAATAAAATCTATATCTATGTATCTATATCTATATAAAGGCACTTAAATGACCTTCACTTTTTTCCCGCCTAAATTGAGTGTGTCTTGCGGTATCTTTTGACCTTTTTTTTTGGCATTCCTTACTTGGACCTTTTATTCTCCCATCTATTTTGGTTATTTATTGTCTTACATTATTGAGTTCTTTTGTAAGAGAATTATTATTATTTTCCTTATTGAAATTCTAATTTAGGAATTTGAATTTTAAAAATGGAAATGACGAAATTTAGGAATAACACACACATATTAAACAAATAAGTGATATTTGTATAAATGGTAATGAATTAAATAATCCACATGATTTATGGAAAAAAATCAATCACATATTATTTTGTCATTTCCCCAAGGATTTTTCTAGCTAGCAAGAACTCGTACAATTTTGATTAAACGCCAGACGTCTGGCGACGTTCTATGTGGTGAGTTGTGATTGTACAACCCACATGTGGGTCGTCTCACAGTCACAACTAGACAAATGTGGGGCACATTTGTCGGGGCACATTTGTCGACGTTCTATATGGCGGGGCACACCACCAGACGTCTGGCGGGGCACACCGCCAGACGTCTGGCGAGTGAATAGAGCTAAGAACTCATAGGAGTAAATAATTAGTAGAAGATCAAGAATATGAATAAGATTTTTTTCAGGATATTTTCCAATCAATCATTGCCTTTACATATACTACTTCCATCCCACAAAGATTGTCCAATTTCTCTTTTTTAGTCGTCTTAAAATATAGTCCACTTCCCTATTAAAGAAGTAATTTGAATATCGATTTTCTTTTATACACCTATTTAATGTGCATTATAATATACATCTATATCTATATATACATAAAAACAGAATAGTTTCTTTTGTACCGTTTCTCGCTCATTTTCACTTGCTAAATCAGATTAAGTCATCTCTACTATTCACTTTATCTTGTAATCTTGGCCATTTATTTTATTATAGATTTTTAATTTTTAATTTATTTTATATTATTTATAGATATATTTGATTTAACTTATTCTTATAACTATATTTTCCAATTTTTAATCTTAATCACAAAATCAAATTTAATTTTATCCACAAATATCTCTATTTCCTTATCGAGATTTTTATTCATTCATTCATTCATTCCTCTAATAGAACTCATTATATCAAAGATTTCTCAAATCCCTCTCACTCTATATTTGTACTTTCCATTCCTTATCTTGAGCAGTATTATTTTTGATTGATTTTCTTAATTTTTTGTTTCAATTTATTTCATATCATGTTATTACTTCTGGATTGGTTTCAGTATTCGCCAATGTTCAAAAAATCATATCTGTCATTGAATCGGAAAAGCTAATGGTTCAAAGTCATTGGAACGATATTAATTAAATAATTGAAAAAATAATTTTTACCTAAAATAATGTGGATAAAGAATGTTCGATTTTATAACTTTTTATCTTTACCATTTAAAAAAAGATTGAAAATTTTATTCCTTTTTTAAGAGGCATTGAAAATGTGATTTAGGCATAGAAAATGAATCTCACATTAGTTATTTAGTGAAAAGAATTGAAGATGTGTACATAGATTAAGCTACTTGGAGAAGCGTTCTTCATAATACAGCCTTAACTTATGGGCTTTGAACTTTTAAAAAGTTTAAAATTTTAATAGATCATTATTTCAGAAAAGTTTATTGTGAACCGGTGAACCGTATTCGTCTTTACCTCACACCATTAGATTTTTTTTCCGGATTGGTTCCAGTATTTACAAACGTTCAGAACACCGAACCGGTTATCAAATTAGAAAAGCTAACGATTCAAGGTTATTGGACCGATTTTAATTAAATAATTGAAATAAATTAATTTTTACCTAAAATAATATCGAAAAAGAATATTCGATTTTATAAGTATTTTGATCTTTTCTATTTAAAAAAAATGTTGAATTTTATTCCTTTTGTAAGAGCCATTGCAAATGTGATTTTGGGTATAGAAAGAGAGTTCCACATTGATTATTTAGTGAAAAAATTAAGGATGTATATCAATAATAAGCTACTTAGAGTAGAGTTAAAGAATTAATGATGTATGTCTATATTAAGCTACTTGGAGAAGAGTTATTCATAATAAGGCCTTAGCCTATGGGCCTTTAGCTTTCAAAAAGTTAAAAATTTTAATGGATCATTATTGAAAAAAAGTTTATTGTGAACCAATAAACCAGATCCGTGTTTATCTCACACTATCGGATTGTTTTCGAATTGGTTCTAGTATTCGCAAATATTAAGAAAATCAGACCTGTCATAAAACTGAAAAAACTAATGGTTCAAGGTTTAAAAAACCAAATACCAGTTTTAATTAAAAACTTAAAAAATAAATCTAAAATTTATAAAATTGTAACTTAAAAAATAAATGCTAAAATTTATGAAATTGTCAAATAATTAGCAAAAATTAAAAGTGCAATTAAGTGACTTTTGAGCATTATAATTGAATTTCAACAGGGCTTTGTCATTAAAAAAAGGTTGAAATTTTATTCATTTTTTAAGAGTCGTTAAAAATGTGACTTCGGGCATAGAAAGTGAATCACACATTGGTTATTTAGTAAAAAGAATTAAGGTTTATGTCTATATTAAGCTATTTGGAGAATGGTTATGCATAATAGAACAATAGTTTATGGGCCTTGAGTTTCCAAAAAAGTTTAAAATTTTAATTGATCATTATTGAAAAAAAGTTTATTGTGAACCAGTGAACCTTATCCATGTTTATCTCACATAACTAGATTGCTTTCCGGATTAGTTTCAGTATTCGCCAATGTTTAGAAAAACCAGATCGGTCATCGAACCAGAAAAGCTAACAGTTCAAGGTTTAAAATGTCGAATCAAATTGAGTTGGGGTTGAACCAGTTTTAATATAAAAATTAAAAGATAAATGCTAAAATTTATAAAATTGTCAACTAATTAGAAAACTCAATCAAAGTGAAACTAAGTGACTTTTAGGCATTATAATTAAAATTCCACATTGATTTGCCATTAAAAAAGGAAAAAATTTTTATTCATTTTTTAAGAGTTATTAAAATGTGAATTTGAGCATAGCAAGGGAATCCCACATTAGTTATTTAGTAAAAAGAATTGAGGCTGTATGCCTATATTAAGTTACTTAAAAAAGGGTTATGCATAATAGAGCCTTAGCTTATGAGTCGTAAGTTTCCAAAAAGTTTAAAAATTTAATTGATCATTATTTAAAAAAAATTATTGTGAACCAGTAAACTGTTTCCGGGTTTATCTCACATTACCGGATTGCTTTCCAAATTGGTTCCAGTATTCGCCAATGTTAAAAAAGGGGACCGGTCAATGAACTGGAAAAGCTAACGGTTCATGATTTAAAAAGTCAAATCAAGTAGAACCGGTTTTAATTAAAAACTTAATAAATAAATGCTAAAATTTATTAAATTGCAAAATAATTCACGAAACTCCATAATAAAAGTGCAATTAAGTGACTTTTAGACATTATAATTGAATTCTCATATGGATTTGCATTGAAAAAGGTTAAAATTTTATTCTTTTTTTAAGAGTCATTGAAAATATAATTTTGAGCATAGAAACGGAATCTTGCCTTGGTTATTTAGTAAAAAGAATTGAAGTTGTATGTCTATATTAAGCTTACCTAGAGAAGAGTTATGCATAATAGAACGTTACCTTATGGGCATTGAACTTCCAAAAAAACTAAAATTTTAATTGATCATTATTGAAAAGAAGTTTATTGTGAACCGGTAATCCGTATCCGTGTTTATCTCACATCATCAGATTGTTTTTCGGATTGGTTCTAGTATTTGTAAATATTCAGAAAATGGACATGTCATCGAACCAGAAAAGCTAATGGTTCAAAGTCCAAAAGGTCGAATCAGGTCGAACCGGTTTTAATTAAATTTAAAAATAAATGCTAAAATTTATGCAATTGTCAAATAATTACCATAACTCAGTAAAAGTGCAAGTAAGTAACTTTTGGACATTGTAATTAAATTCTCACATGGATTTGTCTTTAAAAAGGCTGAAATTTTGTTTCTTTTTTAAGAGCCATTGAAAATGTGGCTTTAGGCGTAAAAAGGGAATCCCATATTGATGGAAAAAAGTCCAGTACTCGATGGGGTATTGGACTCAGTACTCTTGACCAATCAGGGATCTCCATGTAGATTCAATGGGCCTAATTTGCTATTTAATTTGGGCCCTAAATTTCACATGTGAGTCCCTGATTGGTCAGGAGTACAGTGTGTCCAGTCCTCCTGGAGTACCGGACTTTTTTCCTACATTGATTATCTAGTGAAAAGAATTGAGGATGTATACCTATATTAAGCTACTTGGAGATAGGGCATTAGCTTATCGGCCTTGAGCTTCTAAAAATTTTTAAATTTTAATTGATCATTATTAAAAAAAATTCATTGTAAACCGATAAAATCGTATCCGTGTTTATCTTATACCGTCGGATTACTTTCCGGATTGGTTCCAGATTCACGAAAAAGCTAACTATTCAAGGTTTAAAAGGTCGAATCGATGTTGAACCGGTTTTAATTGAAAACTTCAAAAATAAATGCTAAAATTTATGAAACTGTCAAATAATTAGTAAAACTCTATAATAAAGGTACAATTAAGTGACTTTTGAGCATTATAATTGAATTCCCACATGGATTTGTCATTAAAAAATGTTGAAATTTTAATCCCTTTTTAAAGGCCATTGACAATGTGACTTTGGGTATAAAAAGATAATCACACATTGATTATTTAGTGAAAAAATTGAGGGTTTATGCATATATTAAGTTACTTGAAGAATGATTATTCATTAATAGGGCTTTAGTTTATGAGTTTTGAGCTTTTAAAAAGTTCAAAATTTTAATAGATCATAATTGAAAAAAACATTATTGTGAACCGGTAAATCGTATCCGTATTTATCTCGCAATGTCTAATTGCTTTCTATATTGGTTCCAATATTGACCAATTCATGGTTTTTCCGTATTTATCTTGCAATGTCTGATTGCCTTCCAGATTAGTTCCAATATTGACCAATTCATGGTTTTTCTAATTGAATTGGTCACAATTGTTCAATTTTTTAAGCACTGACTAAATTATGTTAACATATTTAAATATTTAGTCTGTAGAAGATATATATTAAGAAAAATTAGATATCCTTAATATATAATAGAAAAGTTAAAAAAAACGGGGCAATCGATTACACGTGCATTTTGTAAAAAAATTTGGAGTTTACTCATACACAATTTTAATAGATATTTCGAGAGTTATAAATTGAAAATGTCTGAAAATTATGATCTGTGTTAAAAATGGCCAAATAATAAATTCTATTATAAATAGTGTATTATATGTATTATCTTTCATCATTTATTCAAACTATGTTTATCAGATGTAACATATTTTCCCGTGCGTTATACACCGGCATCTTCATTCAAACTTCAAAATTCACCCGTGCAGCCTAATACAAACTTTAAAAATTTTCTTCAATATTTTCTTTCGGATTTTTTATTTTATTTTATTTTTTTTGCGGACAATTTTTTAGCTTTATTAATGGAATATATCATATTACGTTAACACTTATATTGTTTTCTACGCACCTATCAACAATCAAATATTATAACTTAAAATATTTCTATACAATCCTATTTTATCCTCTTGAATTGCTAATATTTTTTGGTATTATCATCCCGTGCAACACACGGGTGAAATAACTAGTAAATAAAATAGTAGTGGAATTATTTAATAAATACAATGGTATATTAGGGAATGAAATTGAATTTTACATTTCCAACACTATTAATTGCACTTTTTTAATATTCGTGATAATTGAAATAAGAATATCTTTGTGGGGCATAGGTAGTATTATAATTCTTGGGAAAAAAATAATACATCCCCTATCAATACTTATAGAAAATACGAAAAAATTTATAGAAACCGTTCCATGTATCGCACTGGTGCATCATTTATTAACGAGATAATAATAATTATCATATCATACGCGAAGTTACTAATAAAAACCATAGTCAAATGAAGCATAATACTTTAACAATTTTTCCAATGTAGAAGTGATACTGATTAATGATTTTAAGTGAATTCTAGGGGTAGTTTAGATGCTTAATTTTAGTAAAGTAATTTTGACTTACTATCATTTAAAAGTATTTTTTCTTTTTCTTTTTGTAATAAATCATTTTTTTGAGTTCTCATCAGTTTTGTAAAATTAAATTGTTAATTTGGAGTTATTACTAAATGAATCCAAGTTATTATTTAGAAGATAATCTCCCTTAATATATATTTATCTTTCATGAAATTTATAATTTTTATACGTACAATTCTGAAGAGTTTAAAAACTGAATAGTTGAGTTTAATAATATTAATAATTATTGTTAATTTGGAATGATTGCTCTAAATTATTAAATTAATTCTTACTCTTATTTTTTATTGTATAGAGATTTCCTAATATCTTAAGCATTACCATTACAAATCGTGTAAAATTTGGCAGTGTCGGTTTCTTCGTATTGCTAGTCAGCCATGTACTTTTGAATAATTTTTTCAACAGCTTACTCAATAATATTTTAAGTTGCCATTAGCAAGCTTACCATATTTTTATCAATTAGATATTTGTTACATTATTGTCTTATATGTTGTTAGAGCTTTTCTTTACCATGTGGAATTGATTTTCCCAAAATCAATTTTAATTCAAATTCATTTTTAAACATACATTTACCTATTAAAATAATACTGCGCATAAATTCGTAGTTTTTTCTTATTTTTCAACCACACATTCTCCTAAAAAATTAATTTTCACAAAATCAATTCTTATAAAATCAAAGTCATATCAAATGATCTTTTTTATTTGGCCTATAGGAAAATTTTCAAAGACCAGCATTCTGGAGATTTTGTAATAAAACCTCCAACTTTAACTGATTTGTATAGACGCATACTACATGTATTTTATCCATGTCATTTTAAATACAAATGACGTGCAACCATACACGCCACAAGAAAACATTCTGAAGGTTTTGGAAAGGGACTATTGGCCTATAAACTTTCTCTTTACGAATCTCATGAAGATAAATCTGAACTGATGGTATTCTAAGATGTTTTTGATGGCAACAATTGACTCATATTTCTTTTATTCTATTTGAGAACACTAGAAGATATAATATGTAAAATCTTTTATGAGTAAAATCTTTGATGAGCTCGAATTAAGTCATTTGGATTGGCCATTATTACTTCCATTATCTTTAATATTTGAAATAAATATGTACTTATTCTATTATAGTCTATTAATCTTCCCGTGCAATGTACATGTGTAGTACTAATGTGATGGTAATACACATGAACCACATCACACAATATTATATCATCAGGGACGGATCTATTAGCTCGGTCCAGCCATTGGCAAGGAGCTCGGTCTAGCCATTTTTTTTTCAAGTTGAAGCTTTTTGCAAAAAAATGGTGATACTTTGCAGAGAGGGAGGAAGACGAAAAAGGGTGGGGGTTGCACGGGTCAAAAAGGCTGACAACCTTTCTCTTTTCTCCCAAGTCCCATCCATTTGTCTTTTTCTTTGACTCTTGTGCGTTTTACACTTTTCCAAGATTCCACCTTATTCTCTATCCTCTTATTTATTTATTATTTATCTTCTGTAATAAGTTTTTGTATATATATTTTTGACGCAAAATTTTCTCTTGTTAAGTAATATAATTTTGAAACACATAAATTTTAATTATGTAAAATTTATTAAAAATAAATGAGCATTACTTTCCATCAAATAAATAAATAAATAAATAATTACTTGACAATTCTTACTCCCTCTGTCACAGTAGATATTCTCAATTCTTACTTGTTATCTATTTTATCATGTATCTAAGAGAATGAAGATTATTTTATCTTTTGTGCTACACTATCTATTTGTTTTTGTTTGCCATTAATAGATAAATGGTGGTTAAAGTTATTATATATGTTTGTGATTTGTATATTTGGGAGAATATTATGATATTTCAGGTTTGATTTAAGCTGATTTACAAAGGACTATGTCAAACTTTTTTTTTTTTTTTAAATTTTTATGTATTCTAACATTGTTAGTGCAATTTCATTTTAAAAAATTTATACTATAAAAAAAAATTTCGGGGGCAAGAAGGGGGCTCCGCCCCCTTCCAATCCCCAGTTGTTTTTTCTCTAAATTAAGTTCGGTCCTATTGAAAATCTTGGGTCTGTCCCTGTATATCATTATACGTTCAAATGATGAAATTTACAATCAATCTTCTTGGTCACCCTCACATTTTCACATCTATCCAACCACAAATAATAGGCTTTAAGATGCTTTAATAGAGGTAAATTTACTCGTTTAATGCTAGCCAAATTAGTGGAATAATTTTCATCAATGACCACACTATATGGCTTATCATTTACCAAACACCTAGTTTGAAATTAAAATTCACAAATCTCCCCCCATTCACTAATAAACTACAACTTTTCTCCTAAGCATCCACAAAATCCCAATCATCAAAATCCAAATATCAATCCAAATATTCCTATCTTATTTATGCACACGACTTCTATGGCTGCATCTAAGTGGTTTGTCCACAGTAAAATGCTAAAAATTTTTAAACTATATTGTATCCAATGGTTTGACATTCAACAATTAGTTTGCGGGCACCAAGTGAAACAACAAATAGTCACAGCATTGTATTGTGGCTTAGTGTGTAATTAGTAATTTGCATGCACTAATAAAACATTTGGGTAAGCTATCAGTACAAATAATGAGTAATATGCACACTAACGTTGATGAATTGGTTATAATGCTCAAATAAACCTGATTTCATGCATAAAGTTAATTTGGTAACAAGGCACCAACAGGCAATGCACTAGCAAATAAACGTGAACCGTGCGAATCCACTTTATTTTACTAATAAAAAATAGATGATGTTACGTAACCTTTTTTATTTATATTATTGTTTGAAGACGTTGATTTGACTTCTGTGTGGAAGCTATAGTCGTTGACTGTAATTTCAAACAAGAGGAAGAGAGACATTGGACCAGTTGACGGTAAGGTTTTTACCATCAATGTTCGATGGTGAGTTTAGGCCTAGATTTGTTTTCGTTGACTGTAATTGTTAGTAGTTCTCATTGAGGAATATTTGTGGTTGCCGGTCAGTTTTATATCATATATGTGTTAGTTTATGCCAAGAGTATATTAATATGTATTTTGACGACGATTGAAATAAATAAATGTTTAATTAATTTTTCACATATTAATTTATTGTTCGATAATTGTAAAGATATTTTAAGTTGAGTACTTAAGTTGTTTAGTATGGAAAGATTCAAATTAAAATATAATTAAAATTGTATGTCCACAACTAGTGAATAAATTAACGGACAATTTATTCTGATAAGATTGTCTTAGTTTTTACTAAAGTCTATCTTTAACTTTCGTAGTAAAGATTAAGAGTATATTGGATATATTGGACTGGACTATATATAGAATTTAATTTGTGACGATGACTATAACAAATTGAATTCTATTTAATAGATTATACATGAGACTTTAATCCTGAACAGATTATGAATTTCGATTATTTACTTGAAGTTCTTTGAAATACCAATGAGTGAGATCAAAATTATTTAATTAATATCTCGGTATTTTGGGAATTGCAAAGTAACGTAACGAGTAACATATATTTGTAATATGTAATCCGTCATCCATTTAGGCATGATCATGAACTCTTATAGAATTTCTATTAAGCAGTAAATCTGGGCTCAGTATTTCAACGGGTACAATTGAATTATGATTGTGATGTGCTCACAATGGACTGTTTAATTGGAAATTGAATATGAGATATTAAGCATACTTGAAAAGGGGGCATCTTGGTCATTTTAGCCCAATCTCAAATATTTGCAATGATCGACGGGGGTCACATGTAAGATTTATTTGTTAGAGGATTATTATTATTTAGATAGTTAATTCAGTAATTTTAGTTGACCTAAGAGTGCAATTTCGTTCTTTTAGTGGAGTAGAACGGAATTAATAAATTAGATTTGATTTTATCAAGAGTTGATAAATCAAAAATAATTTATTGGAGCTTAAGTCAATTGAGTTCGATCAAGTCCCTTTAATGGCTTCAAAATGAAAACCGGGATTTATCACATTTTCACTCAAAATGAATATAGACATAACACTAGTGTCGATACATTCCTATTTAATGAAATAGGAAGGTGGAATTCATTTTGGTCCAAGAACAAATCCTGTAGGAATGAAAGGAAAACATCCTTAATTACCAATATGTTGTCTTGTTGTCTACGTAATTAAGGATCACTACTAAAAAGGCCGCCAGTTGTGATGGAAAATTCAGTCTCTAAATTAGGAAAATCTGTCGAGAAGACCTTTTGTGATGGGAAAGTTTGGTCGGAAACCCCGTGGCTGAAACCTTGGTCGCTAATTATCTGTGACCGAAATAAGTGATCGTCACAAACTTCCGACGACCTTTGTGACGAGAGAGCCCTGTCGTGACTTCCGATCTGACGGACAAAACTTGGTGGGAAATAGGTGATGGAAAATGAATGTCACAACTTTCTAAAGGGAGAGGTCCGTCACAAACTTCTGGTGGCGCTTAGTTTGTAACAAATTCTAATGGAACCTAGTCCGTCACAAATTCTGACGGAACCTACTCTGTCACAAAATGCTGACGGAACCTACTCCGTAACAATTTTGTAACGGAACCTAATCTGTCACATGTTTCTGACGGAACTTAATCCGTTAAACTGTTCTGACGGACTAATTTTGATGGTCCGTCAGAATTTTTCGATGGGAAAATCTGTCAAAAGCCCATATTGGTCCTAATTGTGAAAAACCTACTGTTATTTTACCCTATTATATCGATAAAACTCACAATTTTGTTCAGATATTCAAAAATAACAATTTTCTAATATTAACAATTCCATTACTAGTAATGATGATGATGATGATGATGATGATAATAATAATAATAATATTAGTTAACAAAAGAAATAGTTTCACAAAAATATTTACATATAAGGTGGCTATGCTATAAAAGGGAGTGTTCAAAATACTATGCATATTTTTGCCACCAAATTTGCAAGAAACATTAGCGAATCGAACCGTCAAGGTAACCAAAAATATCTAATATCACTAATCCTTAATCTTTACTTCCAGAGCCTAAAGGATATTTAGAGTTACGAAGATTAACTTCCTGAAGCATCTTCTTAATAGTTTCGCCCATCCGTCGTTGTATTTCCGCCATTTGTCTTTGTCTTCGTTGTCGCTCTTCCATCTCATTCATTCGCTCTTCCATATGTTTGTTGTCTTTTTGCAATTCTTCCACCCTTTCTACCATTTTTTGCTTCTCCACTTGCATCTCTTCGACCTTTCTCTTCAAGCTAGATACTTCATCCCCATTTGCATTTTTGTTGCCTCTTGAATGACTAGAGGAACTCACAATTTGTGTGGCAATTTCCGAACTTCCAAGTCCGTACACCCGACCCTTTCACGTGCCATTAGCTATATGACTCCACACATCTGTGTCAACTGCCGGGTGGTCTATTGTATCCGGGCCATACTTCTCCTCTGTAATGACGACGCTCTTCCGATCCTGTAAAAATAATTATTCCTCACTATTAAAATCAGCAATCGAAAAAATTAAACCTAAAAATCAAGGAAAAGCATGGCTATACAAGTTTTAACTTTTACTTTAAATAAAACAAAATCAAAAAAGTTAATTTTGCATAATCAAGGGAAAAAATGCAGTGACATTCATTAATTGATCATTCTTTTGAGAAAAACTTCAGCGAGGTTACATGATCCAATAGTATACACATCCATATAGATGGCTGCCACCTAAAAAAATTAAGGAGAATTTGTAACGTTGGACATAAAGACATCTTAAGGATTTTACATCTCCTTCCTAAGCAAGGCAACAAAATTTTTCAGTTCAATTTATATATTAGAGCTTCACTACAGAAATCTAATAAAAAATCTCGTAAATAGAGTGATAAGTAAAACTGTTACCCTGCTCATTGGATAGGCCAGAGGAATATTAACCTAATAGGAACATGCACGGTCAGAACTTAAAAGTTTGATGATTTGTCTGACCAAAAGCAAGAGAAGTTACTGGTAGTATCTCATATAAGCATGTACAAGAACTCTCATAATCCAAGTTTCTATAGAAGTAGAATGGGAATATCCTACACCTATATCAGTCTCTTATATAGCTTCCTCTATATGCATTGTCTATATATGTGTTGTGGGTGTGCAAATCATTATCCTTTATTCATAGGGTGTTCAATTTGGTTAAAAGAAGGCATTTTACTCATTTATGCTTTCTCGTTTCCTCTCACATATTAAAGTGAATCCAAGTTTCTTCCAACTAACAATCCTTTTTGTGAGATCCTTGATCTTTCTCTGCTTATTCAGGTTAATGGCAGGATCTAAGTTCTACATATCAGAGCTTTGCTCAATTACATGGTCGATAATTTTGGCATGCCTAAGATATTCTCTATTGTAAAACCCTTATCGTAATTACCATGGCTTATCGGAGCACTATTAGATCATATGTCAAAAAGGTTTGTTGCCACAGACTTGCTTTTTATGCTTTACTTTTTGTTCTCTGTTGGTCTTCTCATTAGTTTCTTGAGAAGTTCTCAATACCAAATCCTGAATATATACAAGTAATAATGCAATACTTTATAAAAAATAACGCCCAGATGGATTTCATTTGTACTCAGATCTAGTTCTCTAAAATCAAATGCTGACAGCTGAAGTTTCAGTTTTATTATTACTTATATATTTTTACCCTCTCTTTCTCTCCCCATTTTTACTTCAATTTCTTTTTCCAGCGACGCTCAGTTTAAGTGGAGAGCCTCTGTCAATCTTGGCTGCCATTTTCAGGATTTGATGAACTTAAAGGCGTAAGTTTCATGGTGAATATGAAAGATGATCTTGTTTCAAGGAGGCTGTTATTGTTCTTTATAAAACAATATTAAACATTAAGACAAGAACCCTACATAGCTTTTTCTTTAAATACAAAAATTGGAGTTTAACTTACATGAGTGTCTTGTGACCTCTCGTCTATGAAACCACCATCGGCTTTCGTATGCGTCTTTATGAAAAGTTCCAAAGGAGTCGATGCAATACCTTTGTTCTTATCCCTCTGTAAGAAAATAAATATGTTATAACAAAGTGATAGAAAATATTATAGTAAGAAATAGAAATGAAGTTAGAAAACTACCATGCGGGCCTCGTGGCAAGCAAAGGAAATTGATCCCCCCTCCCCCAGGGTATGTTTGGCCAGTCCACCATTTGCCGTGGACTTGCCGTTCACTGCATTAATCCGAGATTTCTCTTGTCATTCTAGGGTATCCCATTTCTTACAGCAAGCATCCCAATATACTGGCTCATACAAGGATCCTATAAAGCTTCCAAGCACCTGGGGCCCATTCTCGTTTGCTTTCTCAGCATCTCTATGAGCCTTATAGAAAAATTGTTTAACTCGATTCCCTGCTACCGATTCCTATACATCTCTCACCTCTTGCTCTGTGTGACTTGGCCATTGATATCTCTCCTAAATAGCAGTTAAGATAACAGGAGAAAATCCAATGAATTTAAAAAATGAAGTGTAGTTATTATTATGGAGTAAAAAAGTAACAATTTACAACACCACGAAAGATAACATGTTCCTAGAAAAGAAGAAAGGGAAATATAACAATTTCAACCTCTAACTAGAATTATATGATTACCTTGAATATATTGCTATC
>CAVNYN010287064.1:0-10723 GCA_963692815.1 Nyctanthes arbor-tristis
ATGGGACACGATTTAGTGTGTAACAAGCGGTATGGATTGCATATCCCCAAAACGTTTTTGGGAGAACTGCATGGCTCATCATGGATCACATCATATCTAATAGCATGTGATTTCTCCTTTTAGATACACCATTGTGCTGTGGTGTATATGGTAGAGTCCATTGTGAGAGACTCTCATTCTCTTTCAGATAATCTAAAAACTCTCCTTTCAAATATTCTCCACCTCGATCAGATCTTAGTGTTTGAATATTTTTTCCAGTTCGCTTTTCCACCTCCTGCTTGAATTCCTTGAACTTTTCAAGAGCTTTGCTTAAACTTCATCATGTACACGAAACCATATCTGGAATGGCCATTAGTGAATGTAATGAAGTAGGAAAAGCCCTCTCTAGCATTTATAGACATTGGTCCACCTACATCTGTATGTACAAGTGCCAGTAAGTCTGTAACTCTTTCTCCTTTTCCAGTAAAGGAAGATTTGGTCATCTTGCCTAAAAGGCATGATTTGCACCTATCAAATGATTCATAATCACTTAAGTCCAAGTATCCATCTTTATGTAACTTGGTAATACATTTTTCTTTTATATGACCAAGTCTGCAACACCAAAGGTATGAGATATTAACACGATCATCAATTTTAGGCCTTTTGCATTCTATACTCATTATAGAATGCTCCATGTCAAGAATGTAAATGCCACTGAACAAATTCCCACAACCATAAAGCACATTATTAAGATAAGAGAACAACGTTTATTCTTAATATCAATGAAAAAACCATCTATGTCCAAACATGAAATGGAAATAATGTTTTTGGTAATAGCAGGAACATAATAGTAGTCTTTTAATTCTAAAACAAGGCCCGAGGGCAATGATAAATAATGTGTTCCTACGGCTAAGGCAGCAACTTTTGCTCCATTCCCAGCACGTAGGTCCACTTCACCCCTTCGCAATGGTTTACTGTTCTTTAGCCCCTGAAGTAGAAGTCTTAGTAGACTTTTTCCCCTTCAAGGTAGTGAGATAAGCCTTGCAATTCCTCTTCGAATGCCCTTTGCGTCCACAATGGTAGCATGTAGCATCGGTCTGAGATTTGTTCTTATCATGCTTAAAATTGTTTTCCCAACGCCTTTGGCCTTTTTGGGACCTTTCTTAAAGGTCTTTTTAGACTTCCTCTTAGTGCCCTTTGAGGAGTCTATTGTCAAGACTTGCCCCTATACTTTGTTTACATTAGGCTCAATAGTTTTCAACATGTTTAACAGCTCTGGTAGGGTACATTCAATCTTGTTAAACGACAAGTAAACGGAATGATTCCCTAATCGACAATTAAAGAGTCTGTGCACTAGTTAAACGGAATGATTCATGGAGTTGGATCGCTTTTCTCTCTATTTGAAATACAAGGCGCGTAACTGTCCACTGAATGATTCCATAAAAGGGATATAGCCTCTTTCTTTCCTTAATGGACAATAAAATTGCCCCTGTTGTTTTCTAATGGTTAGGTGAGTGTAAGAAAATGATTCACGGGGTTAGATAGGTTTCCTCAATATTTGAAGCACAAGACGCATAACTATCACCTAAATGATTCAAAAATAAAAGATATGGCCCTGTTCTTTCTATAATGGACAAGTAAATATCCCAGTGTACCTTTATAATCGTTAGATGACTACACTGGAATGATTCATGGCCTTAGATAGTTCTCCTAACCATTTGAAGCACGCGAGGCGCAACTTTTCGCTGAATGATTCCTTCAAGGAGATAATGCCCTGTTCTCTCTTTAAAGGACAAGTAAATTGTCTCGTGTAGTTTTCTAATAGCCCTTCTCTCTATTTGAAATACAAGATGCGCAACCGTCCATATAATGATTTCTCAAAAGAGATAGTGCTCTGTTCCTTCCCCAGTGGACAAGTGAATAGCTCTGTGTAGTTTTCTAATGGTTAGGGGAGTACAATGGAAAGATTCACGGAGTTAGATAGGTTTTCTCACTATTTCAAGTACAAGATTCGTAATTATCCACGAAATGATTCTTCAAAGGAGATATGACCCGGTTGTTTACTCAATGGCCAAGTAAATTGCTCCGTGTAGTTTTCTACTAGTTAGATCTGTTCAACGGAATGACTTATGGAGTTAGCTAGGTTTCTTGCTATTTGATGTACAAGATGCGTAACCATCCACGGAATAATTCCTTAAATGAGATAGCCTAGTTCATTCCTTAATAGACATGTAAAGAGTCCGTGCAGCTTTCTAAAGTTTATACTAGTTAAACGCAATGAGTCATGGAGATGGGTCGCTTTTCTAGCTATTTGAAATACTAGGCGCGTAACTGTCCACTGAATGATTCCATAAAAGGGATATTGCTTCGTTCTTTCCTTAACGGACAATAAAATTGCCCATGTTGTTTTCTAATGATTAGGTGAGTGTAATAAAATGATTCCCGGGGTTAGATAGGTTTCCTCAATATCTGAAGCACAAGACGCATAACTATCACCTAAGTGATTCTTCAATAAAAGATATGGCCCTGTTCTTTCTTTAATAGACAAGTAAATATCCCAGTGTGGTTTTATAATCATTAGATGAGTACAGTGGAATGAGTCATTGCCTTAGATAGTTCTCCTAACCATTTGAAGCATGCGAGGTGCAACTTCTCACGGAATGATTCCTTCAAGGAGATAATGCCCTGTTCTATCTTTAAAGGACAGTTAAATAGCCTCGTGTAGTTTTCTAATAGTGAGACAAGTCCAGTGAAATGATTCTGGGACATCGATAGGTTTTCTTCCTATTTTAAGTACGAGACTTGTAACGATTCATAAAATTAGTTATTAAATTATACATGGCCTTAATGGACAACTAAATTGCCCCGTGTAGTTTTCTAACGTTTATTCAGCGGAATGATTTGTGGAGTTTTCTTCCTATTTTAAGTATGAGACTTGTAAGGATTCATAAAATAAGTCGTTAAAGTATACATGGCCTTAATGGACAACTAAATTGCCCCGTGTAGTTTTCTAACATTTATTTAGTGGAATGATTTGTGGAGTTAGTTAGCCTTTCTCTCTATTTGAAATACAAGATACGTAACTTTCCACATAATGATTCCTCAAAAGAGATATTGCTCTGTTCCTTCCCAGTGGTCCAGTGAATAGCTCTGTGTTGTTTTCTAACGGTTAGAGGAGTACAATGGAAAGATTCACGGAGTTAGATAGGTTTTTTGACTATTTCAAGTACAAGACTCGTAATTATCCACAGAATGATTCTTTAAAGGAGATATGACCTGGTTGTTTCCTGAACGGCCAAGCAAATTGCTCCGCATTGTTTTCTACTGGTTAAATCCGTTCAACAGAATGATTCATGAAGTGAAATAGGTTTTCTCGCTATTTGATGTACAAGACGCGTAACCATCCTCAGAATAATTCCTTAAATGATACATAGCCTAGTTCATTCCTTTATAGACAAGTAAAGAGTCCGTGCAGCTTTCTAATGTTTATACTAGTTAAACGCAATGAGTCGTGGAGTTGGATCGCTTTTCTCACTATTCGAAATACTAGGCACATAACTGTCCACTGAATGATTCCATAAAAGGGATATTGTCTCGTTCTTTCCTTAATGGACAATAAAATTGCCCCTGTTATTTTCTAATGATTAGGTGAGTGTAACAAAATGATTCACGGGGTTAGACAGCTTTCCTCCATATCTGATACACAAGACGCATAACTATCACCTAAGTGATTCTTCAATAAAAGATATGGCCCTGTTCTTTCTTTAATAGACAAGTAAATATCCCAGTGTAGTTTTATAAGCGTTAGATGAGTACACTAGAATGATACATTGCCTTAGATAGTTCTCCTAACCATTTGAAGCACGCGAGGTGCAACTTTTCACGGAATGATTCCTTCAAGGAGATAATGCCCTGTTCTATCTTTAAAGGATAATTAAATAGCCTCATGCAGTTTTCTAATAGTGAGACAAGTCCAACGAAATGATTATGAGACATCGATAGGTTTTCTTCCTATTTGAAGTGCGAGACTTGTAACGATTCATAAAATAATTTGTAAAATTATACATGGCCATAATGGACAACTAAATTGCCCCATGTAGTTTTCTAACGTTTATTTAGCGAAATGATTTGCGGAGTTAGATAGTCTTTCTCTCTATTTGAAATACAAGATGCGTAACTGTCCGTATAATGATTCCTCAAAAGTGATATTGCTCTGTTCCTTCCCCAATGGTCTAGTGAATAGCTCTGTGTAGTTTTCTAATAGTTAGAGGAGTACAATGGAAAGATTCATGGCGTTAGATTGGTTTTCTAACTATTTCAAGTACAAGACTCGTAATTATTCACGGAATGATTCTTTAAAGAAGATATGACCCAGTTGTTTCCTCAATGGCCAAGTAAATAGCTACGTATAGTGTTCTACTGGTTAGATCCATTCAACGGAATGATTCATGGAGTCAGATAGGTTTTCCCGCAATTTGATGTACAAGACGCGTAGCCATCCGTGGAATAATTCCTTAAATGATATATATAGCCTAGTTCATTCCTTCATAGACAAGTAAAGAGCCCGTGCAGTTTTCTAATGTTTATACTAGTTAAATGGAATGATTCATGGAATACAAGGCGAGTAACTGTGTTCACTGAATCATTCCATAAATGGGATATAGCCTCGTTCTTTCCTTAATGGACAATAAAATTGCCCCTGTTGCTTTCTAATGGTTAGGTGAGTGTAACAAAATGATTCATGGGGTTAGATAGGCTTCATAAATATTTGAAGCACAAGACGCATAACTATCACCTAAATATTTGTTCAATAAAAGATATGGCCCTGTTCTTTCTTTAATAGACAGGTAAATACCCCAGTCTAGTTTTATATTCATTAGATGAGTACACTGGAATGATTCATGGCCTTAGATAGTTCTCCTATCCATTTGAAGCATGCGAGGTGCAACTTTTCGAGGAATGATTCCTTCAAGGTGATAATGCCTTGTTATATCTTTAAAGGACAAGTAAATAGCCTCGTGTAGTTTTCTAATAGTGGGACAAGACCAACGAAATGATTCTGAGGCATCGATAGGTTCTCTTCCTATTTTAAGTACGAGACTTGTAACGATTCATAAAATAAGTCTAACGTTTATTCAGTGGAATGATTTGTGGAGTTAGATAGCCTTTCTCTCTATTTGAAATATAAGATGCGTAACTGTCTACATAATGATTCCTCAAAAGAGATTTTGCTCTATTCCTTCCCCAGTGGTCCAGTGAATAGCTCTGTGTATTTTTCTAATGGTTAGAGGAGTACAATGGAAAGATTCACGGAGTTAGATTGGTTTTCTAACTATTTCAAGTACAAGACTCGTAATTATCCACAGAATGATTCTTTAAAGGAGATATGACCCGGTTGTTTCCTCAATGGCCAAGTAAATTGCTCCATGTAGTTTTCTATTGGCTAGATCCGTTCAACGGAATGATTCATGGAGTTAGACAGGTTTTCTCGCTATTTGATGCACAAGACGCGTAACCATCCGCGGAATAATTCCTTAATTGAGATATAGCCTAGTTCATTCCTTAACAGACAAGTAAAGAGTCCGTGCAGCTTTCTAATGTTTATACTAGTTAAACGGAAAGAGTCATGGAGTTGGATCGCTTTTCTCGCTATTTGAACTGCTAGGCGCGTAACTATCCACTGTACGATTCCATAAAAGGGGTATAGCCTCGATCTTTCCTTCATGGACAATAAAATTGCCCGTGTTGTTTTCTAATGATTAGGTGAGTGTAACAAAATGATTCACGGGGTTAGATTGGTTTCCTCAATATCTGAAGCACAAGACGCATAACTATCACCGAAGTGATTCTTCAATAAAAGATATGGCCCTGTTCTTTCTTTAATGGACAAGTAAATATCCTAGTGTACCGTTATAATCGTTAGATGAGTACACTAGAACGATTCATGGCCTTAGATAGTTCTCCTCACCATTTGAAGCACGCAAGGTGCAACTTTTCACGAAATTATTCCTTCAAGGAGATAATGTCGTGTTCTATCTTTAAAGGACAAGTAAATAGCCTCATGTAGTTTTCTAATAGTGAGACAAGTCCAATGAAATGACTCTGAGACATCGATAGGTGTTCTTCCTATTTTAAGTACGAGACTTGTAACGATTCATAATATAATTTGTTAAATTATACATGGCCTTAATGGACAACTAAATTGCCCCATGAAGTTTTCTAACGTTTATTCAGGGGAATGATTTGTGGAGTTAGATAGCCTTTCTCTCTATTTGAAACACAAGATGCGTAACTGTCCACATAATGACTCCTCAAAGGAGATATTGCTCTATTCCTTCCCCAGTGGTCCAGTGAATAGCTCTGTGTAGTTTTCTAATGGTTAGAGGAGTACAATGGAAAGATTCACGGAGTTAGATTGGTTTTCTCACTGTTTCAAGTACAAGACTCGTAATTATCCACGGAATGATTCTTTAAAGGAGATATGACCCGGTTGTTTCCTCAATGGCCAAGTAATTGTTCCGTGTAGTTTTCTATTGGTTCGATCCATTAAACAGAATGATTCATGGAGTTGGACAGGTTTTCTCGCTATTTGATGCACAAGAGACGTAACCATCCACGCAATAATTCTTTAAATGAGATATAGCCTAGTTCATTCCTTAATAGACAAGTAAAGAGTCCATGCAGCTTTCTAATGTTTATACTAGTTAAACGGAATGAGTCATGGAGTTGGATCGCTTTTCTCGCTATTTGAAATGCTAGGGGCGTAACTCTCCACTGTATGATTCCATAAAAGGGATACAGCCTCGATCTTTCCTTAATGGACAATAAAATTGCCTCTGGTGTTTTCTAATGATTAGGTGAGTGTAACAAAATGATTCATGGGGTTAGATTGGTTTCCTCAATATCTGAAGCGCAAGATGCATAACTATCACCGAAGTGATTCTTCAATAAAAGATATGGCCCTGTTCTTTCTTTAATGACAAGTAAATATCCCAGTGTACCTTTATAATCGTTAGATGAGTACACTGGAATGATTCATGGCCTTAGATATTTCTCCTAACCATTTGAAGCACGCGAGGTACAACTTTTCGCGGAATGATTCCTTCAAGGAGATAATGCCCTGTTCTATCTTTAAAGGACAAGCAAATAGCCTCGTGTAGTTTTCTAATAGTGAGACAAGTCCACCGAAATGATTCTGAGACATCGATAGGTTTTCTTCCTATTTTAAGTACGAGACTTGTCACGATTCATAAAATAATTTGTTAAATTATCCTTGGTCATAATGGACAACTAAATTGCCCCATGTAGTTTTCTAACGTTTATTCAGCAGAACGATTTGTGGAGTTAGATAGCCTTTCTCTCTATTTGAAATACAAGAAGCGTAACTGTCCACATAATGATTCCTCAAAAGAGATATTGCTCTTTTCCTTCCCTAGTGGTCCAGTGAATAGCTCTGTGTAGTTTTCTAATGGTTAGAGGAGTACAATGGAAAGATTCACAGAGTTAGATTGGTTTTCTTACTATTTCAAGTACCAGACTCGTAATTATCCACGGAATGATTCTTTAAAGGAGATATGACCCAGTTGTTTCCTCAATGGCCAAGTAAATTGCTCCGTGTAGTTTTCTATTGGTTAGATCCGTTCAACGAAATGATTCATGGAGTTAGACAGGTTTTCTCGCTATTTGATGCACAAGACGCGTAACCATCCACGGAATGATTCCTTAAATGATATATAGCCTAGTTCATTCCTTCATAGACGAAGTAAAGAGTCCGTGCAGCTTTCTAATGTTTATACTAGTCAAACGGAATGAGTCATGGAGTTGGATCGCTTTTCTCGCTATTTGAAATGCTAGGGGCGTAACTCTCCACTGTATGATTCCATAAAAGGGATACAGCCTCGATCTTTCCTTAATGGACAATAAAATTGGCCCTGTTGTTTCTAATGATTAGGTGAGTGTAACAAAATAATTCATGGGGTTAGATTGGTTTCCTCAATATCTGAAGCACAAGATGCATAACTATCACCGAAGTCATTCTTCAATAAAAGATATGGCCCTGCTCTTTCTTTAATGATAAGTAAATATCCCACTGTACCTTTATAATCATTAGATTAGTACATTGGAATGATTCATGGCCTTAGATAGTTCTCCTAACCATTTGAAGCACGCGAGGTGCAAATTTTCTCGGAATGATTCCTTCAAGGAGATAATGCCTTGTTCTATCTTTAAAGGACTAGTAAATAGCCTCATGCAGTTTTCTAATAGTGAGACAAGTCCAACGAAATGATTATGAGACATCGATAGGTTTTCTTCCTATTTGAAGTGCGAGACTTGTAACGATTCATAAAATAATTTGTAAAATTATACATGGCCATAATGGACAACTAAATTGCCCCATGTAGTTTTCTAACGTTTATTCAGCAGAATGATTTGTGGAGATAGATAGCCTTTCTCTCTATTTGAAACACAAGATGCGTAACTGTCCACATAATGACTCCTCAAAGGAGATATTGCTCTGTTCCTTCCCCAGTGGTCCAGTGAATAGCTCTGTGTAGTTTTCTAATGGTTAGAGGAGTACAATGGAGAGATTCCCGAAGTTACATTGGTTTTCTCACTATTTCAAGTACAAGACTCGTAATTATCCACGGAATGACTCTTTGAAGGAGATATGACCCGGTTGTTTCCTCAATGGCCAAGTAAATTGCTCTGTGTAGTTTTCTACTGGCTAGATCCGTTCAACGGAATGATTCATGGAGTTAGACAGGTTTCTCACTATTTGATGTACAAGACGCGTAACCATCCACGGAATAATTCCTTAAATGATATATAGCCAAGTTCATTCCTTTATAATCGTCAGATAAGTACACTGGAATAATTCATGAACTTAGATAGTTCTCCTAACCATTTGAAGCACGCGAGGTGCAACTTTTCGCGGAATGATTCCTTCAAGGAGATAATGCCCTCTCTAAATTTAAAAGACAAGTAAATAGCCTCGTGTAGTTTTCTAATAGGCTTTCTCTCTATTTGAAATACAAGATGCGTAACTGTCCACATAATGATTCCTCAAAAGAGATATTGCTCTGCTCCTTCAACAGTGGACAAGTGAATAGCTCTGTGTAGGTTTCTAATGATTAGAGGAGTACAATGGAAAGACTCACAGAGTTAGATAGGTTTTCTCACTATTTCAAGTACAAGACTCGTACTTATCCACCGAATTATTCTTTAAAAGAGATATGACCCGGTTGTTTCCTCAATGGCCAACTAAATTGCTCCATGTAGTTTTCTACTGGTTAGATCCATTCAACGGAATGATTCATCGAGTTAGATAGGTTTTTTCTCACTATTTGATGTACAAGACACGTAGCCATCCACGGAATGATTCCTTAAATGATATATAGCCTAGTTCATTCCTTCATAGACGAGTAAAGAGCCCGTGCAGTTTTCTAATGTTTATACTAGTTAAACGGAATGATTCATGGAGTTGGATCGCTTTTCTCGCTATTTGAAATACAAGGCGCGTAACTGTGTTCACTAAATGATTCTATAAAAGGAATATAGCCTCGTTCTTTTCTTAATGGGCAATAAAATTGCCCCTATTGCTTTCTAACGGTTAGGTGAGTGTAACAAAATGATTCATGGGGTTAGATAGGCTTCCTCAATATTTGAAACACAAGGCGCATAAGTATCACCTAAATGATTCTTCAATAAAAGATATGGCCCTGTAGACAAGTAAATACCCCAGTCTAGTTTTATAATCATTGGATGAGTACACAGGAATGATTCATGGCCTTAGACAGTTCTCCTAACCATTTGAAGCACGCGAGGTGGAACTTTTCACGGAATGATTCCTTCAAGGAGATAATGCCCTGTTCTGTCTTTAAAGGACAAGTAAATAGCCTGATGTAGCTTTCTAATAGTGAGACACGCCCAACGAAATGATTCTGAGACATCGATAGGTTTTCTTCCTATTTTAAGTACGAGACTTGTAACGATTCATAAAATAATTCGTTAAATTATACATGGCCTTAATGGACAACTAAATTGCCCCATGTCATTTTCTAATGTTTATTCAGCAAAATGATTTGTCGAGTTAGATAGCCTTTCTCTCCATTTGAAATACGAGATGCGTAACTGTCCACATAATGATTTCTCTATTGCTCGGTTCCTTCCCCGGTGGTACAGTGAATAGCTCTGGGTAGTTTTCTAATGGTTAGAGGAGTACAATGGAGAGACTTACGGAGTTACATTGGTTTTCTCACTATTTCAAGTACAAGACTAGTAATTATCCACGCAATGATTCTTTAAAGGAGATATGACCCGGTTGTTTCCTCAATGACCAAGTAAATTGCTCCGTGTAGTTTTCTACATGTTAGATCCGTCCAACAGAATGATTCTTGGAGTTAGATAGGTTTTCTCACTATTTGATGTACAAGACGCGTAGCCATCCACGGAATAATTCCGTAAATGATATATAGCCTAGTCCATTCCTTCATAGACAAGTGAAGGCCCGTGTTGTTTTCTTTTGTTTAAACTAGTTAAACGGAATGATTCACGGCGTTGGATCGCTTTTCTCGCTGCTCGAAATACAAGGCGCGAAACTATGTCCACTGAATGATTCCATAAAAGGGATATAGCCTCGTTCTTTCCTTAATAGACAATAAAATTGCCCTTGTTGCTTTCTAATGGTTAGGTGAGTGTAACAAAATGATTCATGGGGTTAGGTAGGCTTCCTCAATATTTGAAG